>JAOXNN020227942.1:0-13218 GCA_028571205.2 Hydropsyche betteni
CGTCCTTATCAGTCATTTAAAGTTATTGATTTAATGTATAACTGCGTGCCGCCCAGTCCAAATATAACCTCTTACCTTCACTATAACATGGCCATACCCTTTGTTTAGACAATTATTGTGTCAACAAGCTAAAAGCAACTTACCAACTTATACCATTTATTCATCTCCATCCCAAAACTAACCTCCGCCTTCACTGAAATCCCCTATCCGACTTTTATGGAAACCTCTTCCACTTCTATAACCACAAAACAACCATCTAAATCATAGTATCATTTAACACCGTTATCAATCTTAATTATTTCAAAGAACTCGGTCACCTCTTTACTTAGTTTGGCCATCTTGATGAGGTCGGGCACAGTGATTCTGCTGGAGTTTTAGAACTTAGCCTTAATAAAACTACTCAGTTCGTTACAGTCTATCTCATTACTAATACTGAATATCTTGTAGCTGGCGCTTATGCAGCAGTACATCAAGAACTCCAGGTCGACTCCTGTCAGCACCTCCAACTCGTTAAAATCGAAAATATCGAATAAAACTACATTAGACTATCGGTACATCTGATTTTGTCCTAGAATTTGGCGTCGGAGAATATGGAGATCCCTGAAAATAGTTCCAGAGAGTCGATAAGACCGTTATTATCGGTGTCCCATATCACAAAGGCTGATTACCCGACGCCAAAGATATGCTCGAACTATGTGAGGTCGATTGAAAAGTTATCGCATACTGATTTGAAGGATGCATGGTAGTCTCTCAACTTGGACATTTTTACTACATCATACCTCTAATACCATTCAGTAACATGCTGGAGTTCCTTCGAAATGCGTTGGCTCGTATTGTGCTGGTTGCACTCCCCATAGAAATACGTCGAAATTATAAAATATGCAATTCTATTCGAGATACTTGATCAGAGAATATTGACATTTCCGTTGTTGATGCCATTATGCTCTCCGACAATGTGACTCTCGATGTAGGGGAGAACGGGGTCTTTTAGTCCTGGGTTTTTGGCTTGGGCCATCTTCAGAAGTGCCTTCCACTTCTCGTCCAATTTGCTTCTATCCTTCTTCAGGTTCTTTGGATCCTGGATAAGTGCCAAACTTTTGTTGGTGTCCTTCTTCTCAAGAGCCTTCTCGAATGCTTGGAAGTCAATCTCCTTGAGGATTGTCTTGAGGGCATTTAGCGATTCTTGGAGGATCTTGTGCCAGTGAGTTTCAGCCATGTGGCAAATAACAGGCACCAACAGAGGGAAGGTATAGGATTTGTATGTCTTGAGGATGGTTAGGAAATAGTCATTCTCGAAGAAACACATGGCTCTGTCAGCCACTTGAAGATGAAGCCCTGCAATACATTTCACTAGTCTTTTAAATAGCTTTGGAATGTAAGGTTCAAGTTTTTGAACTTCACAAGCTTCAAGCACCTCCAAGATTTAAGTAATAAACATTACTTCCTTAGGTGAGTTGGCGAATGGCCAGTAACGCAGCAGTCCTTACAACAGTAACAGTCCAAGAGCCGGATCCTTCGCTAAGAACAACATAGAACACCTCATTAGTTGTTCGTGATAAAGATGGCAAGTTTGAACCTTGTGAAGTGGAATAATAACTGTCTTGAAGAAGACCACGTGCTCCTCCCTAAGTGGGACAGCAAATCCAGAAATGATGCTTGCCAGAATATCAAGTAATTCTGAGGCTCCGTTAAACTTGAAGTTTTCATGGATGAGACTGTAGAAGCAGTCAGTTATTGCCTTTCGAATCATTTTTCTTCTGGGGACTAGTTTGGCGTACAGTCTGTGGAGGATGTTTTTGAGATACTCCCTTTCTCTGGGTTCCTCCGAATCGAAAAGTTCAAGAAACTCCTGGATAAAGGAATGTGTGATGAACACCTTGAGGGTTTTGACGTCAGCAGCCTCGTTAACTATGAGCTGCAGGAAGAACTCATAAACTGGTTGCAGATGTGGCCAGGCAGGATCAACCAGCACTTCGTCCTAAGTAGATATTATGGTGTACATCTTCCATTCCAACTCCCTCCCCTGGAGGCCCTGCCTTTTTGAGAACTGGCAGTGGTCTAAAGATGTTCTTTTAAATCATCTCAATGACCAAGTCGATTTGAGGAATGATGACAGACACCACGCAGTTCTGATCCGTAAGATAATCAGCCAACTCGTGGAGATGATTCAATCGCTCATTCTTCTCCTTTGTTTGACGGCTATCATCGTTTAGATCGTAAGTATTAACACAGAACTGTATCTTTTTGAGGAACTGATCTCTTAATTAAGGGAAGCATTACTTAAATTCACGAGGAACGTGCTTGGGATCCTTAACGTTAGGGAAGGCGGCGTTTGTTTGCTTCGGAGCAGTGGGTGCTGTTCCCTTAGGTGCTTGTCCGGTATTATTGGTTTTTGGTTGGGGTCTCATATTTTGAAAAATATTATGAGGCAATATTATTGGGTTTGTATTTAAACTTACCGAAACCATACGTATTTATTCTTTAATAACTAGTTGCTAATGGAAAAGACGGTGGGTAGAGGATGGGAATCGTAAATCTAGGTATTGAAAAGCCAGAAATCGGTTAGTTGGAAGTTAGGCTCAAGTTTTTATTATGATAAACAAATTTGAAGGTAAGCAACAGTCAATTTACATAAACAATGATAACGTACGATTAAAAATATTATTAAATATATCATAAAACATTAACAACATTCCTTTGAAGTTACAGCATACAGCTACAGGATCCTCTTCTGGCATACTGACAATTAAACTATGCACTTCTAGAATCATCACTTTGCCATATTATTACCAATACTAGCCAATTCTTATCAGAAACAATCCAACCATAAATTTCCCAGTCTGAATTTTCTTCAAAAGGCGATACAGTTTTACCATTTAATAATTGCCGATCAAAATCGAATATATGAACACCAGCAGCAGCGTGTCGTTGACCTGCAGCCAACTCAAGCATCATGATTACTAATCCATAAGAGAGAAAGTGAAGAGCAAACTGCCTACCTGCCCATGCTGTGGCATTTAGAGACTTAGCCACTACTGCATTTAAAGTAAATGCAGCCGGAAATAGCTAATATGCGTGAGTTGCGACGTCAACAGCCACGTAGGTAACCACTTCACCCACAGATTCTGTTACATTCTTCCTCTGTTTATGGACTCCACCAACAAGAACCAGGATGAAGCATCAGAATCAATCAAAAAGCTGGGTAAGGTACTTTAATCCGAGATCTCCAGGATAAAAGCTTACACCAAAGACCTCACCAGTTTATCGTAGATGATCGATTAGAACCTGAGACAGCTCTAAGCCGAAAAATAAATGAGGGGACTGAACCAGTTTTAAAAAAACGTTGCCAGCTTTAACAATGGATAGCCTATCAACCTAGCAAGTGTATTTAAGGGAGTAGAGTTTATGACTAACTCTGAGTGCAAGATGAAATTAGATAGGATTCGGAAAGGTTTGTTGGTAGAGATTAACAAACTGAATTGGATGGTCAATCCCCAAAATGCATTGTTGGAGACCCTAAACGAAAAGGACTAATCTTAGGGAAAGGTTGAAGCTACCTTCCCCTGTAATAAGAGTGTTGAAGTTACGGAGATAGATACCAATTTCAAACAGTTCTATTAACTCTACACTCGAAAACTGGAGTACAACCCTGTGGTTCTAAGATTGGATGCTGATTACAGTTCGAAACCGAAGATGTTTGAAACACTGATGTACCATTTCAGAAAATGTCGAATATTGTCAATCCATAATGTGAACCTCAACAATATTCGAACTCCCCTACAATTTAATAAACTTAAACGGCTGGAACTGGTAGCACATGATGGGGAGCCATACGTAACCATCAAATCGGATGTTGCTGCTTCACTGGAGAATCTAAATATCAGATCTTTTTCAATTAAAAGACTCAAAGAAGAATAAACTAAGTTCCTTAAAATAATACGAGTGCTATTCCCTCGACTACTTGAGTTGGAGATCTAAATGGCGAATAGGCATGATCTAGCAAACAACAAAGACTTCAATTAGTTTTTCAAGGGGAATGACCAGATAACGAAGTTCTCGCTCAGGTTCAGAACTGAAGCTTAGTTAAAGAAGATCAATGGGCATCTCTATAAGTTCTATAAATAGGCTTCACCCGATAACCCTCTCTAAGAACATCTTATTAAATACTTATCTAAGAAACAATAGCTAACTAAGCTCAATCTGGAAGGACTGAAGGTTAACAAGATTCGATAGTTATTTGATGCTGTTAAGCAACTGGGCAATCTGTTCGAGCTTAAGCTTAATCTCATCTAGACGGGTGAAGGACAAGGACCACTAATCAGGCAGTAGCTGGCTCAGAAAAATAAGAGAATCCTGAGCAACCGTAGGATTATGGCAATCTTACAGAACATGTACAAAAGGTCCAACTTCGGAAGAATAGACAGCCATTCAACTAACGACCAGATTATTTAACTTGCATTAGGCTTTTGATCCAGATCTGTTATATTTGAATTATTATGAGTCGACCTGCGCAGGAGCAAGGAAGACCTCCTCAGCAAGCAGATTAGCAACCTAAATCTGTCGTAGGACCTCAACAACCCCAAGGCCCAAGATCTCAAGTTCCTCACTCCCCTCATCAACAACAGCAAAGGAATATGCAGCAGGGATAGCCAAGAAGGCAAGGTCCACCGCCTCAAGGGGGTAATAGGCCTCCACCTCGACAGGACAACCCTAATGTAGCGCCAGGTGGTTCTTATCAAACGAGCGCTGCTGAATTGCAGCAGTAAGTCCGAAATGTTTTATGGGGAATAGACTAACAGAAAGCACCCCAACAAAATAAACCCCCACAAAATCCTCAAGGTCCTCAAATAATTCAAGGGCAACAACAGAGAGGCTCTCCACCTCAACAACAAAGACCGCCAGCTCAGCAGGGCAACCAACAGCCGAATCGAGCCGTACAACAGCAATCTCAACAGAAAATGGTGCAAATCCACCAACAACCACCCCAACAGCAGCAACAACCACAACGCCAAGTCGTTCAGCCAAACCAGGCTGTAAGAGCATCATCCCAAATATCGGCTAATAACCAACCTTCCTAGGGATACATAAGAGCGTAATCCCCTTCTATATAAGGCTATTAGCAACTGATCCATGAGCTTCGGATGCAACTACAGTAGTGCACTGACAAATACCAGGAGTTAGTCATGCAATCTATGGATAACTAGCAGGCAGCGAACAATCTACGGGATCTTGCCATCGAATACGAAAGACTAGATAATTAGAGAAACTAACTGATAAACACTTTAAGAGGTATGTAGTAGGAAGTCAACCACGCCCAGCAGATCGAGCAGCATCTAGAAGGTATGGAGAATGAGCTGCGCCTATACAAATAGAAATTGGAAGGCATGGAGCAGATGGTCACTGAGAAGAACCAGCAGCTTTAAGAATACAAGTAATATATCCAAAGTATCGCCGAAGAACACCAGACTCTAGCGGAATAAAGAAACCAGCTGTTGGAGGAACGCGAGAAAATCCATCAGTACGTGGAATAGGAGCAGAAGAGGGTATTTAGCTATCAGTCTTACACAGAGAACGTCACTAACGAAAATAAACAGCTTTTGGAAATTAGTGAGAGATACCGATTGGAAAAGGAAAGCCTGCTACAGGAACTCAATAGAAGAGTGATGGATGAGAAGAATAGCGCCAATAACGCTTATGAGATTGAAAAACTCAACTCTCTTTTAAGAATAAAATAAAATGAGATCCAACAGCTCACTACCAAGATCACTTCTGAATCCGCCAACCTTGCATCTAGCGCAGAATCCTAAATGAGGATAACCTCACTAGAGAAGAGACTACAGATAGTAAATACAGAGCTGGAGAAGGCAAGCATGTCGATTCTATCGAAAAACAAATAGATCTGCGAATTGAAGAGCCAGAACTTCGAACTAGATAAACTAAGTAAGAACAATGTGTAGCTGAAGAGCGCCCACTTCTAGATAGAGAAACTATCTGAAATGTTATCCACCAAAAGTTCGGAGCTTGCCAACATTAAAGCCAGTTATCAAGCCCTTGAGAGGAAACAGTTTCATCTAGACTCTTCCGTGAAGGAGGCTTAGAACCTCAGAAGTTCAATCTGCGACATATAGAACCTGAAGGAAACTCTGCATAAAAGAGAGGTTTAAGTTTCCAAACTCAAACAAAGTCTGTCTAGTAAGTAGGGACTTTTATCCGATTTAAATCTGGAGAAGGAACAGATGAAGAAGAAGATCAACCAGCTGGAAGCTCATATCGATAGCGATCGGTAGTAAAGCAGGAACAGGATAAACTCCATCTAGCAGAGAGCAGCTGATCTTGATAAGAAACATCGACTAATTGAAAACTAGCTCAGGGAGAAGTTAGCCCATGCTTAATCTGAAAGACAAACAATAAAATCAAGCGACCAGGATAGACTTGACAGAATTAAATTCCTCTAAAACCAACTAGCTGAGGCTAGCAGATGCATCTAGCACTAAAGAGCCTAATACTTTACGATGAGGAAGGGCTACGAGGATAAGCTTTACGTTCTGGAGGGATCGAAATCATAACTGGAGAGCAAACTCAGCCATGCACTCTACGATATTGAACTCAAAGAAAACTAAATAGTTAGACTGTAAAATCAAATTAAGGCACTCAACTCTGATTTCGGTTAGCTTCGTAGCTAGAATCTAGGGAATCTTAATAATCTAAATGAACTGAGGCTTATGCTGCAGAAATCTAATACCGAGCTGGAGAATCGAAAGATAGAGTTTTAGGATGCTATGAGAAGAGCCACTAAAGATAATGAAGCTTACCAAGAGACCATTAGACTACAGGAGTCAAAAATGGAGTAAATGCAGAGTGAACTTACCTCCCTTCGAAAAGCCCCCGTCAGAGATTCAGGGTTCAGATAACAACAGGCAGTCCAACGACAACTCCATTAGCTGCAACTTCAGGTTCAACACTTCCAACAGCTTCAAATGGACCAGAACAAGTTAGCTGACCTCCATAAATAAATCCTTGTGCA
This sequence comes from Hydropsyche betteni, assembly GCA_028571205.2. NCBI lineage: Eukaryota > Metazoa > Arthropoda > Insecta > Trichoptera > Hydropsychidae > Hydropsyche > Hydropsyche betteni. The sequence goes on from JAOXNN020227942.1 coordinate 7,025, forward strand.
ACAGAATCAAATCGAAAATCTGACTAGGCAACTCTAATAAAAGAAGATACAGTAGATCAGTCGCTCACGTTAGGCAGAGCAGAACCGTTTAAAACTCTAGAACACCATAATAGAGTTGCAACGCCAACTGAAAACATAGGAGCATACCGCATTAGAACTCAGATAGAAACTGCATGAATAGAAACGACAACTAGAGCAGAGTCGTATTGAAATTCGTCGACAGTAGGAAATAAAACAGCATCGGCAACAACAAGGCACTCAAACTCCAGTTAAACAGCATTAACATGTAATATCGGAGCCAGATGCACCGTTCAATGCAGCAGGAGGGAGAGCTGGTATCATCAAGAGAACAGATATTTTCCTGGACCTTAGAAAGTAGAATGAGGCTCTTAAAAGTGTGGTCAATTCATATGTTGGTAAACTTTCGCAGCAAGAATTGGCTACTGAGGCACTGAACGAATTAAAACAAAGGATCAGTGGGTTTTCCTTCAGGATAGATGGGCTGCTTAAGGAGGGTTTAGAATACAATCTACGTAATTCATAAAACATCAGACCTTCATAAATAGTCAACCGCAGAAGACAGAGACAAACTGAGTAGCTCAAACCATCTCTAAAGCGTCACAGATCTCCCAACAGATAAACCACAGTAACTTTGCCATAGGGTAACCCTCTATAAAATATGTGCCAATAACTATTAGAGTAGAATGACTCACTCAGAGGTTTGTGCGAATAATACTAGGGGAGGATAAAACAGTACCAAAACGAACTAATCAAGCTTTCTCAAACTCCTAGTGAACTCCTGAAAGTCCCCATCACAAATCCATTCGATATTCGAAACACTATTCGAGCTCTTGAATAGAAAGTTTAATACTTCAGGCTTAAAAATACTGAACAAGAGGATAGAGTAACCCAGTTACTCAAACTTAACGGCGAGCTTAAAGCAGAGTTAGAAGCCTGTAGGAGAACCTCCAACGAAAAGGATGCCGAATTCTACAAACAACAGTTCTAGTTCTCTGAACGCAACATTGCAACCATGCAGGACAAACTCAAGCAGGCCCTTTAGGAACTCAACTTTGTTCGGAATACCGAGTTGGCTAAGATGAACCAACTAAACGTCGAACTTGCCGCCAAACTCAACCAGGCTCAGGCGCAAATCTTAGATTTAAATCTGAAGATATCGACCTCACAGACTTAGAAGATCTACATATAAGACTAGCGAAAACAATTGAACATAAAGCTATAGACCACTATGAACGAGGTCAAACGACTGAAAGCAGTAGAGAGGGAGCAGAACAACGCCATAAAGTCCTTCCCCCAGCAGATACAGGAAATCCAGTCGCAAAGAGCTTACATGGCTTCCAGGATGGAACAGTTCGCCAACTAGGTCGCCAGACTCACTCAACATAACATATAGCTGCAGAGCTCTCTCAATCTAAAATACTAGATGAGATGATATTATGATATAATACCACCAGATTAGAGCACATGGCCATCAGCTCCCAAAGCCAGTGTGCTTCTTATAGTAATCTTCCATCATATTAACGAATTCCTCCTTCTTGACGTACTTCGACAGTTTGAACTGGGGATGACTGTCGATGAACTGTTCGTGGGTCACGGGGATGTTTATGTTTTATAGACACTGAATGAGACTCTTGTAGTGCACCTGCACTACTCCTTTCTAATTCTTTTCTCCTTTCGAGAAGAAGTCATAGTTTTCAAACATACTTTCGAAATCTGCTCTAGTAAAGAACTTCTCCCCTTTCTTCAGCTTCTTCAGGGTGGCTACCATGTCTGCCCGGATATCTGCTGGGCGTCGCATCACCAGCCCTACCAACATCTAATTGAATAATGCATCAATTTTGTGGTTGCTGAGGTACTTTTCAACCTCTTCTATTTGTTTAACTTGTTCTTTATCAAGCTTTTAGTGTTGGGAGATGTGCTGCCGAAGGGTGTATTTGTTATCTGCCATACAATAATAGTGAGAATATATAAGTTGCAATAATTAATTAAGTATGGCTTCAGAGCAGAATAGACTGTGGGACTATCGGATAATGGAGAAGATTGGGCAAGGAGAGTACGGAATAGTGTACAAGGTGAAGCACAAACAGACTGAACAGGTGTACGCCTTGAAGAAGATTAACATTTCCAATATGTCAGTAACCCATCTGATACGCAGTAAAGATAAAAAATACAGGCATTCAGATAAGTCAAAAGTCTGCGACAACTGGACCACCCTAACATCATAAAATACTTTGAGTCGTTTTTGTCCTCTGATAACTTGTATATTGTTATGGAGTACGCGGAGAAGGGGGATATGGTGCAGATCCTCCAGGAGAGGGCCAACAACAAGATGAAATATAAGGAAGGGGAACTATGGCAGTTGTTTAAAGTGCTGTGCAAATCGGTGGAGCACCTGCATTAAAATAAAATAATCCATAGGGATATAAAACTCTAAAATATTTTCATCATGAAGGATGGCACAATAAAGTTAGGAGACTTAGGACTATCGAAAATTTTATAAAACAAAACTGATTTACAATCTCAGAGAGTAGGAACACCTATTTACTTCGCTCCTGAACTCATACAGCACCTCCCATATTCATTTTAAATTGATATTTGGGCACTGGGCTGTGTGTTTTATTATTTGATGGAGTTTAGGCATCCATTCGATGGGGCTACCCTCTAAACTCTTGCTTACTACATCCTTAACAAAGGGCCACATCCTCTCAAAAATTGCCTTTATTCAGCTCGTATTGTCAAATTTATTAATGATTTGATGGAGAGAAATCCAGCATCCCGGCCAGACATTAGAAAATCGATCAACCTTATCGACTAGTTGCAGAGATCACAGTCTCCTAATAAGATGTAGATACATAATACGAAAGTCATGTCAGCGATAATCGCAAATTAAAAACTATCCCCCACAAAATTTTCAGAATAGTCGCCTACCAAACAGTTCTCCCTAGTCAATAAGCAGAAGGGAGAAGAGTCTCTGACATCAATTTACAGGAGAATGAAGATCAGAGGTGCTTATCTTAAATAAGCCAAGTAGTAGTAAAGCCTTTCCAGCAGCGTCGTTGTTTAAGAGAGTGCCAAATAAGCTCCAACACTGTCCGAGCTGCTACAGAACGTAATGAACAAAAAATTGAAAGATTTACCCAACGTAACTACCAGGAGAAGGTCGTTAGAGTAGAACACCAACTTTAACGCACTGTAGCAGAGAGCAATAGAGTAGGACGCTTTGAGGAAATCAGCGTTTACCAGTTCGATGGTCAAAACCAACGGATTCCAAGGCGAAGATCACAAAATAATCAACCTTGAGAGAAACAAAGCGCAACATTTAGCTGAGAGTACGTACATCGGGGAGATGTCCCCTCTTAAAAGCGAGAGGAAATACCGATTGAGGATGAGATACAAGAACTCACAATCTTGATTTAGATAGACATTATAAAATAGTCTTTAAATCTAACTAGTTGATACTGCGAAACAGTTCATTAATAAGTTACATACAATACTATCATTTATTAAACATTACTTTAAGCAGTTTCTAGTTGACGGTCATCGCTTTTTTGTGTTTATGATCATTATCGAGTTATTCGCTAACCATAGTAATCTTGGGGTCTATCTTTATATTGCTCTTTTGTAAATTGCCTTTGGAGGCTGCTTTTATTATGTACTTTTGTTTCTTTGGTACTTGAGGATTCTGTTCTGATACTCGTAGCATTTTTTTAACGAACCCGTAGATAAACACGACTAATGGCCCTACGGTAAGTACAATTATCAGTAACAGCAAAGAACAGCAGGAAGCTAGGCACATCCTGTACTCTGAATGCTGGTTCTAAAGTATTCGAGGATTCATAACCTCTATGAGCCCTATGATGTTTATGCTGCATCTACATAGTTGCTGCACACAAGTTATGCCAAAGCCCAAGTTGTTAACGAAGCACCTTTTACGGTACAGTATATGGCAGAGAACCAAAACATCGAGTACCAGCAATAGGGCTAGTCTGAGATCATTTCGTTGTACTGAAGCGTGCACAAATCCTTTTGCGAACTTTACTGTGTAGATAGTAGACCAAAGGGTGTAAGAGCCAATTGATTTCCTCATGTACTCTATTTGAATGGACTTCTTGAAACCCCAGATCAAAGGAAACATACAAATTGAACCAACGAGAGCTAAGAACAAAGCAACAATCCAACTTATAAAGTTTGCGCAGAATAGGAGTGTGAGACGGCATGCGACGAAATAGAGTTGATGAAAGACTCGAAAGGAAACATACTGTACGTTTCCAGTAATCACTAATCTCAGTAGAGTTGCAAAGCATTTATAGTCATCAAGTATAGTAGCGAACATTTTCTTTGTTCTGGTAGCCTTGTAGCAGGCCCAGAGTAGCGAGAACATCAGTACATTAATAGGAATATGGAAGAAGAACAACTCTCTGGTATTGTTGAGGAAGAACACATCTTATTTCTGCTCCTAAAGTTATGGAGGATTTGTTAATTGGTCGTCTTTGACAGTTAGGGTTTACTGCAAGTTTGCTAAGTACTTGTCCTTGATTTAATCTAGAAAAGGAGGCATCCATTTTGAGTCTGTAATTGCCCAAGCAAGCTCGATTGTGTGCCTAAACTGACGATCATACACCTTTCCATGATACATATAGTATGTCAAATCATCGATCTAAAGGAATAGGGCTGTCAATCTAATAAGAACTGCTGCTGATGGCATAGAGGCTGCACATCCTACAACGTTTTTCAAGGTTTAACTATATCTACATGACTCAGTAGTTTAATTATACGTCCCAAATATGCACGCTAAAACTTTCTTGTTCGAAATTGGCTGTATGTTGAAGGAGGCAGAATCTAAAGTAAGATTACCCTGTCCTGTATGTATTCTGAGAGATATCACCATTCCAGATATGTACATAGCAGTGACTTCGAACTCAGCAGCTTTTCGAACGAAGACAGCCAAGTCCAAGTTCGTGAAGCTCGTCTGTCTAATTATGGGGATGAAAAGCACAACAGGCCAAGGTTAATCTGTAAGGTTGTAAGCCACAAACACCATGTTATTTAAAATCATCCTACCGAGCATGTTCTCTGGCTTTGATATATTGGAGAACCACCAAAGACACACCCTGACCTCAGCAGTTGAGTTTGTCGACATAAATACATCAGCACTTTAGTTGTAATCACTTCTCATGAACACTGAACAGCATGCCAACTTTTAAGAGTAGGTGGATAAATTATACTCGTTTACCGCAAAACTGGTTATGATGAGGTGTGAACTCTGGTTGCTCAGACTCGGCAGGTGATATAGTCCTTTTTAAGTTATCCATACGTTATCGTGATAACCCACAGCAAGTTTAGCGACAGACTAAGTTACCCTTGACAATACCTTCAAGCTCAAGTCATTTGTGTTGGTGAATTTAAAATATATCCTGAAGTTAGATGCCGAACCAAGAGGTATGAGGTAGCTATAGTCTGGGTTAGTGATGTTCGGGTTTAGGATTTGGTGCCTGAGAACCATATTTTGCTGTGAAATTTACTCAACGCCATCGAATGAAGGAAGGCGTTTGCCGATATCTAGCGACCACTCTTGGGTTCCTTGACAGGGCCCTTGAATGTTCGCCCCAAACTCTATTAAATTGATAAACCCGTCAGTAAGTTGCTTATTATTGAGCTTAAAAATGTATTAAGCATAAGGAATGATGTCAAGCTATCGATTTATTTGCTGCTCGGAGTTGAGGTTGATTAAATACAGCATATCTGCGTCATAACCATACCTCACATCGCCAACTACAGTCTACCCAACGATAACAAGGTCTGTATTTACCTGTGAGAGCACAATAGTTAACTCAAAGATTGCGGGAGGGTTAATAAAACTACCTTTGAGCTTGAGTTGGACTTCGATAATATTACTATAAGTGTTAATTATGTTTCTGTATTTTAAATTGATTTTAAATGGGCCTGGATAATCTGCTCGTAGCAATAGCCCTTAAGCTATGAATGATGGCCATTCCTAAATAACAAATTAGCCTTACCGGAGAAGATTTGCCTTTCATTGACAAATAGCTGCTAACACAGTCTACGGGGGAGATATTGTAAGTAGAATGAATGTAGTAACTGGTGTTCTGTGCATATTAAAGCTTATAGAAGGAAGGCCAGGGGTAAAGAGGAGCTGAGCAGAAAGTGTCTGC
>JAOXNN020227981.1:0-13207 GCA_028571205.2 Hydropsyche betteni
ATAATCTCAACCAATGTATTTGTCCAGCTTTAGAAGCAGCTTCAATAGCATCTAACCAATACTAGTAACCTTCTTCTTGATAGGTATTAGCGGTTGGCAATGTTCGAGTCTCTAAATGAACAACTAGACAAGTGGAGACCCTATGGACTGGATGGACATCGCATGGCTTGGTAGTTCGGCAGAATGGAACATAAGTGGAAGTTGGAGTCTCAGCACCTTCATGTAATAATCGTCTAATTAAGCAAATATTCATCCAGGCTATTGACGAAGTTTGCGAATTCTCCATCTAAAGAGTAGGACTACTGATCAACAAACCTGAGTACGTAGAGTACGGTGGTTAGTCCCTAAAGATTGTTAACTAGCAGCGGATGAGCAAGTTGGTTGCTGAATGCTACTTAGAGTCTGAACCTACCTTTTTGGTGTACTCTCATACCACCACTTGCGTATGCTTGTAGATAAGTCTGCTGCTGGAGAACTAGTTGCTAAGGTAGGTGGTTTAGTACATAAATTCTGATCTCATATGAACAAACTTAAATATTGTTATTGAATTAGAGTTATTAGTTGGCTAATAAATTAACAAATAGAATCGGTTACGTTTACTTGAATCAGTTTATTGTGAACTACAGCATAGTAAGTACTGTACTGTAAAATAATAATTTATGTTTGCATAATGTTATTAACTTTACCGACTAATAGATATAATCAGCTCAAGGTTCACTTAATATAAAAATCAAATATCTAGAAATAAACTACTGCTTACAAAATGGATGGATACTTCGAATCGACCGAAGCTGTGCATAATACTCAAGCTGAGTAAATATTCTTCGAAAATAAACTTTTAAGCTCACCCAATGTTCCAATGTTCCAATCTTCTTCTTATTCAGTTTCTTCCAGCCACTGCGTTGAGAAGGTACTCCAGTTTAATCAACCTAAACGACTATAAGGTTAGCTTGATTTAGGATTATTATTTAATTAATATTTTTATAATCATGGCTTCACTATATTTTATGGCTTCATTTCATAGCTTAACATAAATCAATATCGGTTTGTTCGTCTTCTCACCCTCCTCCTCCACAACTATCTCGTCCACCTTCTCGAAGCCCAGCTTTTACAGTAGTGCTGGGAACCTAGAAGGTCTCCACTCAATTTCCTTGAAGTTCTTTGTGTATACTGGAAACAGTCGATGGTCCTTCCTGTATGATGCCCAAGGGTGAGCTTGAAGGAAAAGGTGGCCTCCCACTCTACATAATACACTATGTACTTCAGAAGTTGGTGAACCCGATGGAATAGATCAATGATAGCCTGGTCACCGAAGGTTAAATGCAGGTACTTAGTAAGCAGTAAGCAGAGGACTGTGTCGAAGGAGTTTTCGGAATGTGAGAAGAGAAATAGGTTTTGGTGAATGAACATAACGTTGGTAGGGAACCTGTTGAGAATTTATATTTTCTGCCTCTACTTGAGAGAAATTATACTTGACTGTTTCTCATTCTTGAAATTAAACAGCCAAGAAATGATAAAAGTTAGACATATTAAGCGTACTTTAGCCATCACATGTATTGTGATCTTTATTATGAATACCTAATTACCATATATTTTTGCATAATATCGACAGTTTCTGACCTTCCCCATATAAATCTATCCTCCAATGCCAATCTTAATAATTAGGGTGGAATAATGTGAAAATAGCAGGTATAGCTACCGAGTTTACGACCTGAGACATACATAATTATAACTATTAATAACATTTTAATGGACGATTATCTACGAAACATCCCATTCTATAACATAGTCTGCTTATAATATCATATATGAGGAAGAGCTCACTTATCTAAACTCTTAGCTCAAAATCCACCAACAACGATAGCAGCTAACAACCATTCATCGTTCTCTAATTCCATCAGCGAATTATCTAAATTGTCAATGCTCAGCCCTCCCTCCAGTACCAAGCAATATCCCTTATGAACACTCCCGCCACTAGAGACAGCTTTGAACAGCTTCTCCACTACCCATCATGCACAAATGGCTCAGAGTTTCGAGTGCTTACTCTGCTCTGTGCTATACAATATTAGGTCCATGCCTAGAAAAGACTCATCGATAATCTTTACCAACTCACAACCATCTTCTAAGACAAACTAAGGAAAGAACCTCTACTAGTCAACCTTATTCTCGATTTGTTGTTGGGGTTTTGCAAAGAAGCGAAGTAATGCAATGTGTTCAAAATAGCCGATGGGGTGGAGGATTCCCTACAACGGTAGCACATCGTCAGAATGTCCTAGACGTAGATCAGAAATAGTGACTTCATTAGAGCGATTACGCTATCCAAAATGTACACCAAGGTGTGTGAAGTTGCATCTCCCGCCAATCTCCCTAAACTGCTGTTATTGTCGACCATAGTAGCGATGGTGGACTACCTGGCTGAACCCTCCATCGAGATGCTACTGGACAGGTTGATTGAGCTAGTTTAAAACCAACGCCTAAACCCAACCCTATGTGACCTATTATTGAAGTTGGTTACCGCAAATTTGTGGACTTCCGAATGTATACAGCGTAAGGTCAAAAAGATGTAGCTAAAATTCCCTAAGGTAACCAACTTGATCATAAGGAAACTTATTAAGGAAAGGGAGTTGGAGAATAGGAATTTTATTCTGGAAGTCATGCTGAACAGCTGGGATCCACAGGTAGCTATGGCTAATTAGCATATGCTTTAGGCGCTTATGGTAGGGCTGCGTCGGTAAACTAACCCAGCAATAGAGACTATACTCACTAAGGTAGTGCATACTGCGGTTAGGGGGCAGGTTACCCTCAGAATCATTAAAACTTTCATCAAAAATATGAAAATAAGCTCTTGCAATAAGACTAGTGAGGAGGTGTAGAAAATACTCAAGAATTTCTAGTTGTTAGAGTTGGCGAGATGCAGCAATAACTTAAGTCATATTGTACTAGAGTTTGCCAGCAGGAGTTCAGCAGTCCAACTGCAGCAGATTAATACCAAACCACCTTATACTCTGCTGATGTAGGTGAGGGTACGTCCGCTTACCAACTAGATGGGTTACATAGCTACACTTATTGGTAAGAAACAGACGATAGCATTAGCACTCAAAAAGAGAGCCGATAAGCAGGATAAGTATTAGATTAAGCTGGTTTACCCTGAAGATCCAGGGAACAACAAAGACGTATTTGAGTTCCATATGATTGGAGACAGATTATTCCTATCGGTTGCCACTCTCGATGAAAACATAGTAATAACTATCAATAATTGCAGTTTCTTGGCTGCATCCAAACCTTTCTAACTCAAGCAAATAATAGTTGGTAATAGCTTTTCAGGGGATCGACTCACCAATCGGTGTGGTATCCTCTAAGCAACCATGTTCTTCCTTATTAACGAGTATTTCTAAGCATCTCAGCTGTTCAACCAACTCCGAAACAACTAAATCAGTAGCAGTAAAGTAAAGAATAACTGGTCGCATGCCAAAACAGTTCTCAATCTGACTAGGAATGGGGAGTGGGATGCAAAGAATCAAACAAATAGTGGATTTTCTAAGTTTTTCAATGTTTCAGAATAGCTTTCTCAACAGATTGACTGCTACAAGGTCATGAGGCCATCTCTACTTAAAACTTTGGTGGGGTCTGGTAACCTTACTGTGTTCCTACTTTTAATAGAATACTACAGTATTAAGTCTAAGGAGTCATAGTTCCTGGTGCTCGTTGATGCTATTCTAAATTTCCTTATGACCCTCAGTAAAGATGATTAAAGGGGAGAACTCAGAGAGTGGCTCTACAGATCAGCCAGCAAGATTGGTCTAGCCATATGGATAATATCGTACTCCATAAAATAGAAAAATGGACTCATCAGCAATATCCTCTCACTACTTACACTTTAACCTCCAGCCCAACTACCCAAGAACTCAGTCTCTCACTAATAATTCAGCTACACAATCATGAGCACAATATTTATGAACTTTCAGCTATGGAGAAATTTCCCCTTTGAGGACCAAATGACTGTATTCTCTATCATCGACAAGCAGCTCTCCACTGTCGGAGGTTTAACTCTAAACTGTCTAGTAAACAGACAACTCATCAGAATACCCATAGCAGTGCTAGAATACTACAAAATGGATGTAAGTGCCGATTCAGGAATAAAGAGGAAACTTAGTAGAGAGAGTCTGCTAAGGTTACACTGGAAGTTGAGGGACCTCTTCAGTAAATTTATGATGAGTACCCTTAGACAAATATTCTAGTCTAGAAATAAATAGCAATTGGCAGCATGGGTGACCCACTTCAAAATACTTGTACAGTTGATTGTAGTTACGTCGGAGAATTTGGAGAATGAACCTAACTCTTTCATGTCTAAACAGACCTTTATGTAGCTACTCAAAACTCTCAAACTTATTGTCGATAAGTTGAGTTCTAATTCAGCTAAGAAGATGCTACAGGACTTGGTTCAGAAAGACTAGTTCTTTAAAACACTCGATTCCATCATTTTCGTTATTCTGGAGCATCAACTATTAACTATGAGTAGGTTCAGAAAGGGAGTACTTTATTCTATTGATGGATAAAGGATGATCGAGGTCGACTAGAGGGGGCTACTAGATATGCTTATGGACATTCTGTTGGAACTGCTGCTTGCCAAACAGCCTAGCGTAGAGTCTATCGTATAGCTGTTTGAAAAGATTATGAGAAAGTAGCTGGATACTGTCGATATTTCGTTCTTCCTCAAACTCCTACTTAAAAGCTACAGGGAGAACTTGAACAGCTAGGAGTTACTGTATAAGGGCATCGGATAGAAAATAAAGGATCGACTATCAACCTCGCAGTCTTTTACGGCTATTCGAGATGAGTTTCTACAGTTTCTTTATAAAGTCTAAAATAAAAACTTGATTGATTCGCTCCAGGGGCTATCTTAATCCTTATAAATGGTTATGAGACTTTAGCACTAACCGAAGGATCTTACCAAAATGGTGCTACAAAGGTATGCATCCTGCGATAAAATGGAATCGCTTCCTTCTGCATTGTGGGTGCACATCAACTCACTCAAACAGTTTCCCGAGCTAAATTCGGCAGCTCCCTTTCTAAACATATTTAAGCTTAGCACTGTGATGATAAAATAGACATATATACAGTTCATCGAACAGGCCACAGTATTCAAAGGAGGAGACTAAGCTGGGATCGGCCTTCTAACTTTCTATTTACTCAAGCAACCGGTTCTAGCTGAAAAATAGCTGCTTGGTTTGCTTAAAGTGTCTGAAAATGCTTCTGTTGAGTTAAAGAGGAACGATGTTTATTTTCACGATTTAGTTCTTCTGCGTGTACTAAAAGTAATGCTTTAGATGTTAGAGTTTATGGATCTCCAGAAACAGCCAACAGAAACACAAAGTAGCTTAATAATGAATATTAGCCCCAAAGCTTTCACTCCTCAAGTATTGAAGAATCTACGCAAGTTTATGTTATTTGAGGATGAATAAAAAGCCATACAGGGCTAAAGATCAGGTCTAGGTCTCGAGCTCGACAACTTGTACAAAATCCTCACTAAAAGTTAACCAAGTGCCGAAGAACTAAAACTATTATCAGATTACAAAGAGCTTATCGATAAGATGGTGGCAACAATTGTAAAATATGCCTAAAAACCCAACAGCCTAAAAGTCTCCGAAATGAAAGACAAAGTTTAAATAATACCTTACAGACCTCGTGCACAGAGTAAACTTCTTATCGCTCTTCAGAAGGGTGTTGGAGTAGATATAAATAAGGGTAGATCTTTCTATGACGATAAATTTAGGTCTGAGAGCTTCGACTTCATTATCGACCATCTGAAAAGCTATGAGCAACGGTGTCTAGATATCTAAAAGGCTTGGAACAAACAGAAGAAGCTTAACTACTATTGGCAATATTTAATCTATTCCAAGGAGAACAACTTCTTCAGTGTCGATAACTCCCTCAACAGTCAGTTTAGCCGTATTCATATAAAGATAAGCTCTAACTCAGGGATACAGCAGTTTCCCCGTCGCAAAGTTAACCCTACTAAATTTCGGATGTCTTCCTAAAACAACTCCAGCATAAGCAAATCATAAAACTAAGGGGAATCTATGGTACAGTCAATGATATTTGACAGTGGCTCTAAAAAACTTAGGAAAGAGTCAACTGAAATATAAATCGCCTAACAAACGACAGAAATCTATTGTGAGTTGGTACGACCTCAAGGGGTATCCTTTGGTACTTTTACCATTCAAGCGAACTAAGCTGTGTTCTACTCCAACCCTAATGAATAGAAGGCAGTTATCAAAGACAAGGTTATGATATTGTCTACTAACTAACAACTAAAGCTTTCTAAATAGAGAAAAATCATAATTAGCTTCAATGATGCTAAGTTATTTACAAGGAGGTACATACTCAGACATACCGCTTTGGAGATATTTGCTGAGGGAAAATCTCATTTCTTTAATTTCTTTATTCAGTCTTCCTGCGAGTACATAGTTAAAACGCTTAAAAAGAAAGGAGTAGTTTGTGTGGCTAACCGTAGGCAAGAGTTTCATAAGGAGAAATTTACCTAGAAATGGAAATTTGGCAAAATGTCCAACTACGAGTATCTGATGAAACTTAATCTTTACTCGGGGAGGACATATAATGATCTCAGTCAGTATCCGGTGTTTCCATGGACCTTAACTAATTTTAATGCCTAAAGAGTTGATAAAGAGTTTCTGTAAAACAAAGCCAATTTCAGGGATCTCACTCTTCCGATGGGTAAGCTATACCAACCCAGATTCCAATAGATAATGGACCGGTATAAAGATTTTTAATCTCCGTTGGGGGAGACCAAGTTCCTTTATGGGAGTTTCTACTCCAACCCCACTATTATCACACATTTCCTCATTCGGTTAGAACCATTCTCTACTCTGCATTGGAAACATCAGAGCAAAAGATTCGACCACGCAGACAGACTATTCTCAAGTATCCATTAGCAATATAACTCTTCACTCAAAAATACTTCTGACTTAAAGGAGCTAATTCCAGAATTCTATTCCTTTTCTGAATTCCTTAGAAACAGAAATCAAATATACTTTGGAGTTAAACAGAATAAGACTGAGGTCAATGATGTAGAATGCCCTAAGTGGGCCTCCTGCCCCTAATAGGTCATCTTTAGATTTAGAGAGGCATTGGAGTCAGACTACGTGTCTTCTGCACTTAACAGTTGGATTGATTTAATATTCGGTTATAAAGCCAAAAAGGAGTAAGCCATTCAACATTCCAACCTTTTTCACCCTCAAACTTACTAACATGATATATTTACTGATGAAGAACAAGACGAAGAAGATATAAAAATGTCTCAGACATACATTAGCTAGTTTGGCCAGTCACCCGAACTTTTGTTTGATAACTCCCACCCACTAAAAACAGCACGAATATGCAATTCAGTCCAGAGTTCCATGTGTGTGTGTAAATTCACCTAGTGCGTATCACTAATCTACTCAAACTAGAGGATACTGGTAATAGCCAAGAAAGGGCTTAACCTTCTTAAAGTTAACCCCTTCCAAATCAGTAGCAAAATAGGAAAGCAACAATTCATTGGTGTTTAGACATCGAACAAAAAGTTCGAATTTGTGGGGTTAACCTAGTGGAAATGGTTTGAGTTCAGTAAGTTTGATGTGAGCATCGGCTCTAATAAATCTCTTGAGGGAACTAGATCTAAACCGATTGCTAATAAAGCTAATTTTATACTTTCTTGTACAATAGGATTGAATGCCATTGCTACTGCAGAGGAGAGTAGGGTGGTGTTTTATAGCATCCAGGAGGAGAAACTAAAGGTGGAAGAGGTAAGCCACTGCCATCAATAACGTATTTACATCTTAGAATACTGTTCGATAAGCGACCTCCTCATTTCAATTGATTCTGATGGGATGGTGGGTATGCATTACGCCAAACAACGTTCCAAAATAAGAGAGTTCTCAGCCACTTTTAAGCTTCTGTAGAGAGTAACAAAGATCAGAATCCATCCTCTTGGTTTTATTTTCTTCTGGACAAATATGAGCTACCTAATGGCCTACAACTTTGCCGGGGATCTCTTCTTCAAAACTCAGCTAAAGTTCTCTAATTTGGAGGAAAGATTTACCCAGATCCGTATATTCTGCTAGGATCGGAGTCTTCTGATATTCTCCTCCAGTCAGGGTAACATCTATGAAGCCGATATATTCGACATCTACCGACACTCTAGATCATACCCTAACTCTGCCTACTATCTGAATGGCCCTAGCATACTATCAAGGGTGGTTTACGACAACAAATCCTAAAAACCCAAATCTAGAGCCCCGATAATCGACTTCATTGTGGAATGGGATGATAGACCCTTCTGGAAGATCCTAGCTCTCTACTAAACTGGAGAACTATGCTATTACTTAAACCACCGCGAACTGGAGCAGCGTATCCACGAGCAACTGTAAGAGAGTCGTTTTGTCTGATTATTTTATTTGTAATAATATGCACATTCAGTTTAGTTAGAATTCTTTGAAATATGACTCCAATTAGCTGAGGTCTCGTTAGGGGAACCATCGAATGGATATTATCGACCATACGTACAGGAGGTAGGCCCAAAACACGTTTACGTAAGTGTAAATTGGAGGTAGCCAGTGCCAGGCTGGGGCATTCTCAGTGAACTTGTCTATAAACCTCCACTAGGTTAGGGTGACTGGTAGGGCCATCGTAAATATTAGCATAACGACATGGAACTTCGTCCAGTTGTTAGTGGCTATATAACCCACCTAATCGCTCCGATGAGTAGTTAATCCGAACAGTTCGTTTAAAGAGGAGCTCGGTGTTTTGAGTTTTCCAGTACCTCTATGTAGCATACTGATGAAAGCTAGGGTGAGTAGAATGAGAAGAATGGACTAAACTGACCAACTGTATAGTAGCTGCTACGAGGTGGACTGAGAGCAGAATGCCACCTAATAGGTAAGTACTTGGATGTAGAATGCGAATAGCCCTGACATAAGGATAGTATTGGTTGGGTTGATATTCACTAATGCTACTAGGAAGAACATTCCAATAGCAACACTGTTGGTGATAGCTAGCCATTTGGGTGCCTTTCCATAGCTCTTAACATTAAAGGTAATAGCAGCAGCGTAAGACCCCAATACCCCCAAGAAGTGGCTAACCTGTACGAATTTCGAGCTAGTTTAACTCAATAGTTCTTTTGTTCTGATAGTGATACTGTAAAGTAGATCTATTATTGCCACACTCTACATAACACTTAATTGTACCTCTAGTAGGCAGTACAGCATCCAACATTGCACACTACTCAAGTATATATAGTTGGTGATGCTGGGACCTAGCAGCAAACTGAATCCGAATAGGGCTCCCACTCCTAATAGTTTGATCAGCCACATCCCTTCGTTAACCATCTTTGCTTTCTAGTTTCTTAAGGACATGGCCATCGCACAGACAGCAAACATAATTGAGAGTGAGCAGAACATTCTGATGGTGAGTTGGCTGAACAAGCAGCCCAGTCTACTTATAGGAATGGGTACTGGCGCGGGTGATCTGTACAGCCTGTCTGAGTAAGTAGGTATTCAGATGGCTTATCCACAGACACGTTAATTATGAGGAAGATAACGATGAAGAGGGTGACCAGCAACATATAGGCGAATTTGATCTAGTGGTTGATGGTAAAGTTGAAGCAGCGGCGTGGCAGAGTACAGGTAGACTTGAGGCAGGAGCCGTTCAGACAGCAGAGTGTTTTTAACATGATACCTATTATTAATTGGCTCGGAGAATCAACAATATTAGATAAATCAATAGAAATCAAAAGAGGCAGCACTAAGAAATAGCTGATTTGGTGGCTGACTGAGCAACTTGAAAAGCAGATTTGGGCTATTATGGTTACTATTCAGAGGTTTGTGCAAATAGGTACTCTTAGTGCTTTTTTATGGAGGCTTGATAGTTGGAGTTGGCTGTTAACTGCTGGTGTTGTTTTTGTTGGTGCACCAACCCTCTAAACTTTCTCTTGAACACTTCAAAATGATCTGACTTCAGCCATTTGACCAATTCATCAGGGACTACCTATTTCTCAGCTCGTGTGCTACAGTTTCTTCTGGGTTTCTTCTTCGCCGGTAGACTTGCGAATCTCCTACTAAGCTACTTCTCCAACATTTATATGTAAGTAGGCTATGTTTTGAGGACAGAGTGGTACAAACTTACAGATAGGAGTATTTTGAGGGGGATGTATTCGTACCTGAGTGTCTACAGTGGTAGAAAGGAAGAGTTTTTGTGGAAGAGGTAATACTTTGATAGGTACAGCAACAACAGAGCTTCATTACCCACCTCCAAATGCTAACTACTAAATAGGTAGTAGAGGTTAATGCCGGATATATTGTACAACCAGTTCTACTTGTCGACTGAGGGGGTATTGAACATATTCTCAAAGGACAATTCCTACACATCCTCAATAAGCTTATTTTCGAGCAGTACACAACTTCTTCGACGGCCCATGTCAGTAGACAGTCTCCTGGCTGGCTGCTGCCTACTTGTATTTTACTCAAGGGAGCTACACTTCAGGATCTACCTCCATCTCAGGTTAAGATGATGGAGGGAATAGCTATGAATGATTTAGTGCTGGATGTACACTTTAAGGTCGATAGTAAAGTCCTAGTAGTTGTATTTCTCCAGCAACTCACAACCGACTGTCTCTTCCTGGTTACTAGAGAAACTGTAGAATAATGACCGGCTTATCTCGATACTATCTATGGAAACATCGAAGCTGATAAGGCAGGATACATATGAAGGCTGCACTTTGAGACGGCCTGCAGGTCCTTTCTCCTCCACAAATACACTAATCTTTCCGTTATTGAACTACAGATAGGTTCTCCATCTCCTTCCTATTGCTGCAAACTACTAACTAGCTACTATCCATCTTCTAGCCTTTGTGTTTAGTCGTTGAGATTTCAACCTGTACGCTAAATACTTCTGGTCGAAGAACGATTATTCTGAAGAGCCCCTCTAGTCTAACATTTTGGGCGCATAATCAAACTATGGGTTTACTTTATGTTCCTCAACCAGTAGAGTTGATTTAGCCTGTTATAGGATAAACTTCCTTCTCCAGAAGTTAGTGTAGATAATATAAGGCTGTAGCTACTTTTAGAGGAGATCAATAATATTGGCAGCAGAACCACAAGCAGGTAGAATACTAACCAGGTCCATCATATGGTTGGTATCACTCAGATTCTCCAGCCCCTTCGTTACTAGCTGCCTGACTACAGAGGTTTACAATTTAGTTGCTTCATCTATAAATCGGTTGTCGACTATGTTCTTAGAGTTGGATTTAAAATAAGTGAGGTACAGTTGATAGATTCCATTCCAAAGCTCACTCTTATCCTTGGTAGAAGCGACTTCTACGAATGTTTCTACGTAAATTTTATTGTTTAGGTTGGGGATAATAGAGAATAGGAACAGCCTTTCCCTCAGATGAACCTTATCAGAGTCTCTTATTTTTAGGTAGTTGGCGAATGCTAACGCTTCTACAGCAGTCTCAGGGTGAAGAGTAGTATATTATTCAGTTGTTGGTTTTTTAAGGCCATTGAGTACAGCCTAAATAGCCTGGCAACCATAGTCATCTATCTCTACTTTGTAGATAATTTCACTGCTATTGAGGATAGCAGTGCCAATCAACCCAGAATAATGAGAGATGAGGGGTTGACTAACCTCATAGCTCCTACCACTCGAGATAAGCGTGATGGTTGGTTGGGTAGGGAACTAGAGGAGGGCTGCTGTAATCCCAGAAACAAGGTACTTATTGAGTGTTTTGAGCACCCTACCAAGCTACTGTTTGTTAGTGAATATCTAACAGCTAATCTCTTCCTTCTATTTTAGTTGCTGACTGACATTTGAAAGTTATTTTGAGTGAGGAGCAGTCATCTATTTGTGAGTTGTCAAATAAGGTCTCCTCGATAACTCACCTATCCTGTCGTGTTTAGTTTAGGTGCAGAACATCTGTTTGGACTGGGGAGTTTAGTATTAGTGTGCCAGCCTCTTCTTATTGTTTTTGCTGTTAGTAAGATCGATCCTATTCTACAGCCTATGCTCATTCTCTTTCTTAGACACACTCCTAAGCTACTACGAGGTTTTAATCAAGAAGCACTTGCTGGTGCTCTTCACTAAATGCGATTATAACCCTTCAACCAACACACTACTCCTCCGCCTATTTACCTATCCAACGATATGATCAAGCACTGATTGAATGTCGTTGGTATAGTTGAAGCTGTAAGCTTTTACAGCTGAGGAGGGCACTTTAGGATAGTATTTGGGTCTGCCATACGCTACCTATTAGTGGTAAGGAACCATATACAATTCGAATGAGAGACATCTCTTCACATTGACTTCATAATCGTTACCCTTTATCTTGAGTATTCTATCAGGTCCATACAGCATCTTTTATCCCTTGTCTGCATAAGTTGCTATTCCCCATAATCTCAACTCCCTCGATAACGTCACCACGCTAATCTTAACATCACTGCCACTGCTTACTACTGAATCCACAGCCAGTGGTCTTTTGAGTAAATACAGATGTAGTTTGAATATGCCATAGCACTCCTGAATAACCATCGCCACATGAGTGTACTCTGCCGACATGAAACGAGAGTCGCTATCGAAGTCGCAGTTACTCTAGAGAGTAATAAAGTGAATGAGCTTCCTTTGAGAGGTTTCCTGGAGATAATGGATGTACTGCTATTTGTAGGATTACACATCGGATAAGATCTCGAGATCCAGCCATACAGGGGTGAGTTTTCTGTCGATTCTCCAGCGATTGAACTTGTAGATGAACTGTCTGTGCCACTAGGATTGGAGTTGGTAGTTGTTAATCATTTAAATTTGCCTCCTAATTATTTACAAATGCCAGTTTAAACTATTCATTTGTAATCTAACCATAAGAAATGCTTAATAGGCCACTCCTAAATAGCATTATTTATCTTAGAAAGAGGCTTATATAGATTAGCTAATTGGATATTGATGTACTATTAGTGTTGGTGACTGCACAATTTTACTGTATTGGTTGTATAAATATTATTGTCTATCGCCTACTTAATTATTAATAAATGCAATAGTCATAAATATCCTACTCGGACAAAAAATAAAAAACACTCAATAAGCGTTTGTTAGTGGATCACGATCTTGACAACCTCCTGGTCTATGGCAAGAGACAGCGCCATCACAACACTTTCAAATCAAA
>JAOXNN020228010.1:0-50140 GCA_028571205.2 Hydropsyche betteni
CCGCCACGCCGCGCTCTGCCTCGCCACCACAATCCTCATCGTCGGCCGACTCCTCGACTACCGCAACCGCTGGAGCCACAACTGAGCACCTATCCGCTCAAGTCCTTACTGGTGGTCGGTTCGATCGTGCTGTTCCACGGAGGGCTGGCGTTTCCAGGAGTATTCGCGCTGGCGCCCACTGTCGGAACGTGCCTCCTGCTCGCCGGGGGAATGCACGTGGCCCCGCTCTCAGCAGTGCTCAGCGCTCCTGTGCTTGTCTGGCTCGGCAAACGTTCGTACTCGATCTACCTGTGGCACTGGCCCGTCTATTCGTTCGTCGACTCTGGGCTCTACGACCGATCCTTCGCCGCTCGAGCCTCGATCAAGATTGTCGCAACTGCCATCTTGTCGGTTGTCGGCTATCGGTTGTGGGAGACCCCGCTCCGTTTGTACCTCGTTCGTCCATCCCGTCGCGCCGTTGCCTTCGGCGGCGTCGCCGTGTTGGCGTTGACTCTGGGACTTTGGGGGAGGAGCATTCGCAACGAGAACTACCTCGGTCTCGACGCATCGATGATCGCCTCTGGCGGCCACTTCGTGCCGGCTCCCGCGCCGGCCCGTGGCACCGTGATGTTGATGGGCGACAGCCATGCCGTCATGTACGCCACGGGGCTACGAGATCTGGCGCTCGAGGAGGGCTACGACTTCCGGACGATCGCAGTGACTGCGCTGAGCCCGTTCCCGTCGGCCGGAGGAACTCAGACAGCCGAGTGGCTGGACAGCGTCTACGCGGTTCGTGAGCACCGACCGGACGTCCTCGTCTACGTCCTCAGCTGGCAAGGCAAAGCGGCGGATGCGCCGGAGCAGTTGCGTGAAGCGGTTGCGTTGCTCAGCGCCGAGGCCGACCGGTTGATCCTGATTACCCAGCCCCCTGTCGCCCCGCCAGAGGCGAGCCGAGAGTCGATTCGCGAGGGCAGAGCCGGGCCCTTCATAGAGGCTTCTGCCTCGGCTGCCGAGCGGGCATCCGCGCACAGGAGTCTTGCCGAGCTACAGGACGACAAGGTCGACGTGGTCGACATCGAGCCGCTGTTCACCGAGGACGACGGTTCGCTCAGGGTCCGCGACGACGATGGGCGGTTCCTCTACCAGGACAGCTCGCACCTGACGAGCGACGGTGCCCAACCGGTCATCGATCAGATCGGCTCCTTGCGTTTGTTGTGACGGGGAGTCACGCCGATGGGGCCTTGGCGCGACACTGGAGGGCCTCTTGCAGTTAGCCTCAGGGCGTGGCGCTGAACAAGGAGCTTGCGGCCCGGTCGATGCAGCGCTTTCGCTTGCTGGACCTGGCGGCCTCTGTCCAGGACCGCGGGGCAGCGAACTCGATCCGCGTGCTCAACTACCACGGCGTCCCACCGTCGTTGGCCACGAGCTTCGAGCACCAGCTCGACTTCTTCGCTGCTCACTTCGATTTCGTCTCGCCTGACCAGCTCGAGGAGTTTCGGCTCGGCCAATGGTCGCCCGAGCGGCAGGGATTGGTTCTCACGTTCGACGATGGCGTGCGCTCACATGCCGAGGTCGTTGCGCCTGCGTTGGAGCGACGAGGCATTTGCGGCTGGTTCATGCTGACGACAGGGTTCATCGACGAACCGACCGTGTCGCAACTCGACTACGTGCGATCCCACCAGATCGCGGTGGACGACTGGCGGTACGACGACGGGAGGTACGCCGTGACTTGGGAGCAGGCGAAGCACCTGGCCGAACACCACCTCGTTGGATGTCATACGGTCAGCCATCGCAGACTCTCGCCCGGCGCAGCTGACGTGGTCGAGGAGATCTCTCTGGCGAAGCAGGTCCTCCAGAGCAGACTCGGCGTGGACGTGAACGTGTTCGCCTGGGTCGGCGGCGAGGAAACGAGCTATTCGAGCGAAGCGGCGCGAGTGATCAGGAAAGAAGGATTTTCCCGCGCGCTCATGACCCGATCGGGCAGGCTTCGCCCCGGCTTCAATCCACTACAAATCCACCGGACGAACGTCGAAGCTCGGTTCAGCGCCGAGATCGTTGCGTTTCAGCTCTCCGGCGTCATGGATCTGGCTCACGCTCGATCGCGCCACCGGGTCAACGCGTTGACTGCGTGACTACCAGGTGTCGATGTCGCCTCTGAAGATGTTCCATGCGGACGGGTCGGAAACGGGCACGTCGATGGCGTCGATCGGTTTGACGATGAAGAAGATCTGGCGGTTGATCGGACGAAACCCGTGGGCGCGGGCGGCGAGTTCGACCGACCGGTCGAGACTGGCCCTGTTCAGGGCGAGGCTGACGAACGCCAGAGATCGATGCTTTCGAACTTGACGAAGAAGACTCTTGAAACCTCGCCTGACCAGGTTGGGGTCGGGCGAAGACCTGGCAATGCCGCCGATGGTCAGCTCGTGAAATCGGCCCCGCCGACCGTGCTTCAACTCGAAGCGAACGAGCTCGCCGTCTTCGTGATGATGGTGAAAATACAGCGGGCCGCGTGAGGCGCGATAGCTCATTCTCCACCCGGTGGTGGATGCATCGAGCGACGCGCTCTGACTTTCGGGTGGATACCAGGGCGAAAGCTCTTCAGGCTCGAGGGCGAACTGCCAGTCGGACGTAGCCAGGTCGGATCTGAAGACCGCCCGCGAGCGCGGGAGAAGTGGCCTGACCAGCCACGTGAGGTTCGTCGGATTGTGCCAACCGTTGCGAATGAAGCTGCCGTAGGAGTTCTTGTTGGGGAACCCCACGAGGTAGTCGATCTTGGGCCGGTCGGACTCATGCTCGAGGAAGCCCAGCAACGACGCGAAGATCCCTTGGCCTCGATGCGAGTCAGCGACCAGGGAGTTGCCGGATTGGTAAACGTCGAGGTGGGCCTCGCCTTTTCGGTATGGCCAATAGAAGTACGACTGGAAACCCACGACCTTCCGTCCGTCAAGAGCGACGATCCGGATTCCTCGGTCGGCTTGGAAGGGATGCTCGTAGAAGTGCTCGTAGAGCGTCCTGGCGCCCTGGCTGCCGCCGCCATAGTGCGAGCCGTGAAGCGCAATGACGTCCGCCTGCATCTCAGGCTGGTAGGCCACAACTTGAAGAGCGCTCATCGCGCCAACCTAACCGACCGACCACCGAGGTGAGAGGCTTCGCTAGCTGACGAGAACACGGGCCGTCGCCGGAGACCCAGCGGCACAGCTCGAGCCGCTGGATCCGGTTCAGCACTCGGGCGTGCGGGTAAACGAGGGCCCTGGTCCGGGTGCCGCGAATGCTGGAGGGGCGTAGGGCTACTCTCAGCCATCGACAGGACGGTGAGCGATGCTGCGACAGCTTGAACCGCCTCGGCTGGTCAGCGCTCGCGTACCAGGGCGAATCGTGAGCGGTCTGTTGGCGGCGGTCATCGGCTGGTGTGGTTTCATCGCCATGCTTCGGACCACAGGCAGCGATGCCCATCCAGTCTTCATCGGCCTCGTGGGTATCACCCCGCTGGCGATGTTGCCGATCTGGCTGGCCGCGCCGTTTGCGTTGGCCAAACGTCGGATGATGTGGATCGTCCCCGTCGTCGTCCTCTGCGCTGCCCAGGTGGTTTGGGCGCGGGCCGAGTGGCGAATTGCAGGACTCGCTGGCAGCCCAGTCGCAGTGTCAGGTGCGGACGAGTTGGTCGTGGCCACCGGCAACGTGTTGAACGACAACCCGACGGCGGAACTCTTCGTCGACGCGTTGATGCAGCACAGCCCCGACGCGGTGCTCCTTCAGGAGTTGACGCCAAACGCGTGGCGGCGGATTCAGTCGCTCGACGGGATCGAGGACTACCCGTTCCGAATCGTCGACCCGCAGCCCACGGGCCTCGGGTCGGCGATCCTTTCCCGACTGCCCCTGCGGAACGCGGCCGTGATCGATCGTCACATCACCCGTTGGACGATCGCCGAGGTGCAAACGGAAGGGGAGTGGGTGACCATCATGAACGTGCACACCACCTCGCCCTTGGGTCCAACCAGCATCGGGCGCTGGCAGGAGGAACTCGGCCTCCTTGCCCAGCGAGTGAATCACGCCGCAGGGCCTCTCATTCTGGCCGGGGACTTTAACGCAACGGTGCAGCACGATGAGCTCCGCGAGATTCTGGCGGCTGGGATGGTCGATGCCCACCAAAAAGCTGGCTCGGGGTTCGGGCATACGTGGTCGCTGCGAGGAACTCCGCTCATGGGCCTCGACCATGTGTTGGTATCCGAAGGACTAACGCTGCGACGGGCGCGGTCCGTCGATGGTCCGGGCAGCGATCATCGGCACGTTGTCGCCACAATCAGCGCTGATGGCGACCGGGAGCGGCCCGAACGGATCGAACATCGAGAGTAGTTCGAGCAGTACACTCGCCCCGCCCGCGAATCTTCAACAGGAGCCGCCGATGGATATTCAAGGGATGGAGGCGTCGAAGGCCTGGGACTATGAGAACGGTTTCTATTGGTTCTCCGAACCATCACGTCTGGACAAGGCTCTCGCTCACTATGAGCTTTACAAGCGGGTGGCAGCGATTCCTGGTGACATCGTCGAATTCGGT
Source organism: Hydropsyche betteni (assembly GCA_028571205.2). Lineage (NCBI taxonomy): Eukaryota > Metazoa > Arthropoda > Insecta > Trichoptera > Hydropsychidae > Hydropsyche > Hydropsyche betteni. The sequence goes on from JAOXNN020228010.1 coordinate 4,535, forward strand.
GTGTTCAAAGCCGCCTCGCTCATCAGGTTCGCTACGTTCCGTAGGCTTCTCGAGACCGAGACTTCTCGGCGCATCGTCGGATTCGATGCCTTCGGTGTCTTCCCTCGCTCTGCCTCGCTCAGCACTGATGATGCGCAGTTCATCGACAGGTTCGAGCAACAGGCTGGTGACGGTCTGCGAATGGAAGAGGTGGCCGGGGTGCTCGCTGCGAAGGGCTTCTCGAATGTCGAGCTGGTGCCCGGCGCAATCGAGGAGTCGCTTCCGAAGCGGCTCGATGAGAATGCGTCGCGACAGATCTCGCTTCTGCATCTCGACGTCGACGTGTACGATCCCACGAGAGCGGCCCTCGAGATGTGTTTTGCCCGCATCGTGCGTGGTGGCCTCGTACTTGTGGACGACTACAACAGCGTCGAAGGTGCGACGCGTGCGGTGAACGAGTTCATCGCCGACAAGGACATCACGCTTCAGAAGCTGCCCTATTACAACACTCCCGCCTACTTCGTGAAGGGGCGGTAGGTGAGTAAGCGCCTGCTTCCTGCGATTCGCAGCTCTCTCGCTGACTGTCGTCCCGAGACGATCGTGGTCGACCTGGTTCTACGCCCATGAGCGTGCTGGCCAGCGGGGAGAGTCGCAAACCTGCGCTGGTCTGGTTCAAGGCCCAAGCCCCAGGCTTTCGTAACGATGGAGCGTCGCTGGTCACATTGCGACTCGCAGAGGTTCTCGCGCGACGGTGGGACCTCCACCTGGTGTGTCTGCAAACGCAGTGGACTGTCGCCGACCCCGAGGCTCGATGCTGCCCGCCGTTCACATCGGTATCGGTTGTGAAGCCAGAACACGCTCGGTCGCGGTGGTATCGGCTGGTGTTGGGCTCGTGGTATCGGGTTCTTGATGCCATCGGCGTGCGCCCAGTCGCCGTCTCGATCGAATCGTCGCGGGCAGTCCGTCGGCGGGTGGCCGATGTGGTCGGCGAGACGAGGGCTGACGCTGGCCTGGTCGAGTACTGGAGTTCGGCACGAGTTCTACGGGCCATGCCGGCAAAGCGAGCCCTGGTGCTCGTGGACGTCGAGCACGAGAATCGGCTTCACGCTCCCGGGGCCACAGACCGGTTGTCAATGCTCTGGCGACGATGGCGAATCTGGCCCGTCGAGCGTGAGGAGCTGCGCTCGACTCGATGGGCCATCCGCACTGCCGTCTTGTCTGAGGAGGACGCCGAAACCTTTGCCGCTCTCGGAGTGAACAATCTCGTCCGAGTAGCGATCCCCGTTCCCGGGTCAGCGTTGCGGTCAGTCGCACCTCGGCCGACAAAGCCGCCTGTTGTCATCGTCCTGGGCGGCCTCGGTTGGTGGCCGAATCGCGAAGGGCTTACGTGGTTCTTGTCGAACGTCTGGCCTTACGTGCTCAAGGCGCTGCCCGATGCCAGGCTGCAGGTCGTCGGTCCGCGGCCGGCCGAGGCCGGTTGCGAACGCTCGGACTCGACCGTTTGTTATACAGGTTTCGTTGACGACCTTGCAGCGGCTCTAGCCGAGGGAACGGTAGGCGTGGTACCGACTCGGTTCGGAACGGGCGTGAAGACGAAGACGCTCGAGATGTTGGCCGCGGGTCTCCCACTAGTGTCGACGACGAACGGTGTGCGAGGAACCTCGGCGTCGACGGCTGGGGCGCTCGTTGCCGACGATCCTTGCGTCTTTGCCGACCATCTGATCCAGCTGCTCACGGTCCCCTCGCTGCGCATGGAGTTGGCGGCCGCCGGTCGTCAGGCGCTTGAACGCGAGCACTCCGGGTGTGACCTCGTCGAAAGGCTGTTCCCTTGACGGTCGCTCCGCTGGTGTCGATCCTGGTTCCGCTCCACAACAAGCGGGAGTGGGTCGAGTCGACGGTCGAGTCCGCGCTGGCGCAGACGTACACCAATGTCGAGGTGATCGTGATCGACGACGGATCGACCGATCAATCCGCTGAGGTCGTCAGGTCGATCACCGATCCGCGCGTACGCTTGATTCGACGCGAGCAGCGCGGCGCCAACGTCACACGCAACGAATTGCTTGAAGTTGCCCAGGGCGAGTTCGTGCAGTACCTCGATGCAGACGATCTATTGCGCCCCGAGAAGCTCGCTCGCCAGGTGCCGGCGATGTTCGACGGCGCCGATGTCAGCCTGTGCTCGGTGCTGCGTCCGGTAGGCACGGAGACGTTGACCATTCCGCCCGACCTAGCGAACTATTCGTTCGAGATGCTCGCAGTGAGCGGCGTCCCTTCAATGGCGCCGGTCCATCGCCGGGCGCATCTCATCAGCGTCGGGGGGTGGGCGATCGACCTCCTCGCCTCGCAGGAGTACGACCTTCACTTGCGTCTGGCCCTCGCCGGCTTTTGGAAACGACCGCACCTCGTCGCCGAACCGTTGGCTGAGTGGCGAGCTGTCCCTGGCTCGACGTCGGGCGACGATCGGCGTGTCTATTCGTCGAAACTGGCGGTGATCGAGCGGGTCGCCCCGCAAACGTCGAACAGCGAGCGTCGAGTGCTGGCAGCCGTCGCTGTAAACGCAGGTCGACATCTCGCTCGAACGGGTGCGTTGCGTGCTGGAGCCAAGGCCATCCGATTCGGGATGGATCTCGACCCCGGCGGCATCGGCGAGGTGCCATCTCGACTGCGATGGCTCCGGAATCCGAATGCAATTGCTGCTGCCGAGATGATCGACTTCAGCGCCCGCCAGATTGAGCAGCGCGTTGTAGTAACCGGTCCAGTAGGCCCCGCATCTGATGCTGCCCGCAAGTCGCTCGCGGTCCGGCGGTCAGCCTTCTGGCGAAGCAGCGGCGATTAGAGTCGGCCTGTGCAACCAGCGATGAAGATCGGGTACGAGAGCAACAACTACGGGGGCGCTCGGAATACTTACGCCCCGATTGCTGGAGTCGAGTTCGTGAAGCAGCGCCGCCTTCCGATCGAACGAATCCGGCCGCTGGCCAAGCGGGGCTACTCGACGGCATTCGTCCCGTTAGGGCCAACCGACTGCGATCTCCTTCATCTGTGGAATCGCGTCAGCGTCGGGCGTGGGCCATGGGGCGCCTCGTTCGACTGGTCGGTACCGAACGTCGACGGATCGCGCCACCCGGCCGCTCTTCGAAGGCTGCGTCGTCCGATACTCGACTCAGGATGCCGCTTTCTCGTCGCAATGTCTGACCACGCCAGGACGGCTTTCAGGAGCTCCTTGTCCGACGCCGATTGGAGCCACGAACCCAACCTCGAACTCACCGACGTTAGTCGCGTAAGCGGAGGTGACAACGCAGGCACGCCACCCTGCGATGTCGGTTGCCGCGCCGTGCAGCGTCCGTTGGAATCTAACTCTCGTACCCGCTGGCGCCGACGGCTTGGTTGGGGTGAAGTACTCGAGTGTGTGGATCTCAGGGTCAACGCGACTGCGTCGAACATGCTGGCACAAGCACTCCTCCCCTTGGCTCCATGCTTGGTGGCTTCCCGCCTTGACAAATCGCTAGATGCATCGATTCAAGCCAGGCAACCACTAGGTGGATCGGCAAGCCACCTGACCCGCCTCGCCGGCAGGCGTAGCGACCTATGACTGCGGCGAACGGTCAGGACCGATCTCTCGTCGTCGTGACCCGATTGGGTGTGCGCTTTGCTGATCGCCCCCTCGAGCCCGAAGAGGTCTTCGAACGGCGGCTTCAGATTCTCCGCCTCGCTGCTGCCCGCTCTGTCGCCGACATGCCAAACATCCTTGCGTGGATCATCGAGACTGATCCCCACTGGTGGAGCCGATTGCAGGTGCTGGCGGCGACCGGGAATCTCGGCGTGCCCACCAGCGTGCGTACTGCAATTTCTCGTCGAGGCACGATCGACGAAGCGAACGATCTTCAAGCCTTGGGTCTCGAGTGCGAACGTCTACTGATCCTTCGGCTTGATTCCGACGATGCGTACCTGGCCGATGCTGCCCAAACTGCCCTGGAGATCTCGAACGGTCTGCCAGATGGGGTTCTCTTGGACTTTCCCCACGGCATTCTTCTCGATCCGACCACTGGGCGGACGCGTCGACAGTCGTACGCCATGCAGGGGCCATTCTTGGGCGCGACAGCGACAGGGATCGATCTAGCCGTCGTTCACGTCCGTCATGTCGAAGCACGGAGTAGAGCCTCATTATCTGTCGCTGTCAGCGGGTTGTGTTGGGTGCAGACTGTTCATGGCTCGAACATCTTCACGGGGTTCGATTCGGTCGGGCGTCTCCGTGGTCTACGGCAACTCCGGCGCGCCTGGGCAAAGCGCGCAGTGGGTCGATCATGGTCGGAGCTGCCGGAGTTCCTGGTGAACGCGATGGTTCACCGGCCTGCTGATTCGGCGGTCGCTCGAGCCGCCGTCGCTCCAGCTGCAGAGTGGATGTTGTGACCCTTGATCCGATTGCTGCTCGATTCACCCTCTTCATATCTTCAAAAGCAAGCATTGTCTTAGTCCGCCGTTGACATACTTCGTAGGGCCAGAAGTCGGTGGTCCTCCGAGTGTCGAGGACAGCTCATTCGATCCAGTCCTTGGAACAGGAGTCAGAGATGGGGAATCTATGATGCGCAACCTCACCTTGTTTACGTCTGAGTTTCCGTATGGGGCCGGAGAAACGTATCTCGAGACTGAGATCAACTATCTTGCTGGATCGTTTGACACGGTGAGACTCGTAGCGGCGACAAGTTCTAGCTCGAAGGCCCGTCCGCTCCCCGCAAACTGTGTTGTCGAGAAGATAGATCTTTCGTTAAGTCGAACTGAGAAGCGTTTGGGACTACTTATGCTCTTGAATCCCTTGCTCTGGGCGGAGGCACGAACAGTCCGACAGAGTTATCAAATGTCTGTTAACCTGGAAATCATCCGTGCAATGATCTTCTGGCTACTTCGAGGGAAGAAAGTAGCTCGACGAGTCGCTCACATAGTAGATGAGCATGGCGTGGATGAGAAGCTATACTTCTATTCATATTGGTGTGATGAGGCTGCTCTAGGATTAGCTATAGCGAGAGATCGATTCTCGACAATAAGGACTCTCAGTCGAGTGCATGGTTGGGACATGTACTTCGAGAGAAATCAAATACCCTATTTGCCATATAGGCAGTGCATTGCATCCAGATTGGATGCTATTTTTCCCATCTCTCAGAACGGAGTCGAATACATTTGTCAGAAATGGCGAGTTTCTAGTCACAATATTGTCCTCTCAAGATTGGGAGTAGAGCAGAAAGCCCCATTCAGCACAATCCGAAGGGACGTCTCGCTTCTTGTTAGCTGCTCCAATCTTCTACCGGTTAAACGAGTGCATCTCATCCTTGAGGCGTTACAGGAAATCGAGTCGGAAAGGGTCCATTGGGTTCATTTTGGAGATGGTCCGGAGCGCGAGCGAATTGAGGCCCTTATTGATTCGCTTCCCGTCAATGTGACGGCAGAACTGCGCGGTAGAGTGCCAAACAATGACCTGTACAAATTCTACGAAGCGCACCGACCAGACCTCTTCCTGAATGTCAGCTCGTCGGAGGGTATCCCGATGTCTATTATGGAGGCGATGAGCTTCGGAGTGCCGGTCATTGCTACCGATGTGGGGGGAAATAGCGAGATTGTCAATGCTGATAATGGTGTATTGATATCGCCAGAGCTCGGCGGTAGCCAGATCGCTCAGACAATCCTCGATCTGCTTCTCCGAGCTAGGGAAGACAGATCTGTCCGCAACAATGCATATTCAACGTGGCGCAACAACTATCGAGCGGATCGCAACTACGGACACTTCGTCTCGGAGATTGGAAAGCTTTAGGGGTTGAGGCAGAGCTTTCGGAGCTTAGAGGGACTAGCGAGGGCGCGGGATCTCGGTGAGTGATTGCTCAGTGCATGCGCACTTTGGGGTGGCAAGCGGTACGCATTGAGGTCAGTCCGCGGAGAACAATACATCGTGGAAAACCTTGTCAGCGCTACGTTCCCAAAACTCGGGGTTGCCCAGGAGGTCGCAAAAACGTTGAGCACTGTTGCCCTCCCCGAAGTACATTTGCTGCCGGTCGGGAAGAATCGCTTGGACCGCTGCGATACCTGCTGCGATATCGAGGCTCGTCGACTCGACGTGAATGATCGACTTGCTCTCGTGGCGGCCTCGTTGCCTGCTGCCGATGTCGACGGTCGGAATACCGTAGATCGGTGCCTCGCGTATTCCGGCGCTCGAGTTGCCGACGATCATCTCGGCCGAGCGGAGCAGGGTGAGAAACGACTCGAACCGAAGTGACGGGAAGATCCGGAACCGGGCGTTGCCTTCGAGCCTCCGATAGGCCTGCATAATCGAAGCCGATCCCGGGTCGTTGTTCGGGTAGACAACCACAAACGGTAGGTGGCCAGCGAGCAGGGCATCGACCAGCGCTGCCGCTGCGAGTTCATTCGACTCCTCGGGCTCGGTGGTGACCGCGTGGAAGATGACGATCCCGTACTGCTCGAAGGGAATCTCGTAGGCCGCCTTCACCTGTTCCAGCGGGGGAAGGGAATCCGACACCATGATGTCGATATCGGGCGATCCGATCACCCAAACGCTGCTGCGATGCTCGCCGAGTTGCGCCACCCGTTGGGCGGCGCGTTCGTTGGCGACGAGATGGACGTGCGAGAGCTTCGAGATCGCATGGCGTAGGACGCCGTCGATGGTCCCCGAAAGCTCGCCACCTTCGACGTGGGCCACGAGGATGTTTCGGAGCGCCCCCACTGCGGCACCGGCCAGCGCCTCGACGCGGTCGCCGTGCACGACGAACAGATCCGGGGGATCATCGTCGAACGCACGGGACAGGCCGGTCACGGTGGCCGCGAGGACGTGATCCATCGGCTCACCGCCCTGCTGGTTCGAGAACTCGCGCACGGTGACTTCGGGTTCGAGGCGGCGCACCTCGATCACCGTTGAACCGTATTGCTCGATTAGGTGCATCCCGGTCGCCAGAACCGTCACGCGTAAGCCCGGGTCCGCTGCAGCGCCGAGAATCAGCGGCTTCAGCTTTCCGAAGTCGGCACGGGTGCCGGTGAGGAAGCAGACGTGGCGCAGGTTCGGCGGCTGTTCCACCTCATCTGGGCGCAATGTCGGCCCATTCGATCTGTCGACCGGATGACAGGCCGCAAGCCGCGGTCCTGCCGAGCAGCGATTCGAAGTCGGTGGCGAGGATCTCGCCAGTGCCGGGTCGTTTCACCCAGATGTTGTCTCGCGTGAACGAATCGCCGGCTCGGATGTCGCTGATCGCAACAACCGATGCGTAGGCGAAGTCAATCGTCGGCTGCTCCTCCTCGAGCACCGTCTTTGACCCGCCGAGAGCCTCGTGCACCCATCGGCTGCCCCGAACGAGGTCAGCAAGTTCGTCGGGCGACATCGAGATTTCGATGTCAGGGCCAGGCCAAGACTTGTCGCTCGTGAAATGACGTTCGAGAATCGATGCGCCAAGAGCAACGGCCGCCACGGCCACGTGGTTCGTCAACGTGTGGTCGGACAGCCCAATGATGGCGTCGGGAAAGGCATTCTGCATCTCGACCATGGCGCCGAGTCGGACTTTGTTGCGCGGAGTCGGATAGAGGCTCGTGCAGTGGAGGAGAGCGTAGGGCGTGCCGTGTCTACGGACGATGTCGACCGTGCGCCTGATCGAGGTCAGGTCGTTCATCCCCGTCGAGATGATGAGCGGCTTCCCGAACTGAGCGATGTGGTCGACCAACGGGAGGTTGTTGCACTCACCGGAACCGATCTTGAACGCCTGCACGTCCAGAGACTGGAGATGGTCGGCGGCTTCGCGCGAGAACGGCGTCGACAGGTAGGTCATTCCCTTCGACTCGACGTAGGACTTCAGCTCGGCCTCTTGCGCCCTGGTGAGCGTGCACCGGCTGATGATGTCCCAGATCGATTCGTCGGCGTTCGCCGGGATCACGTCGTTCGGCACCATCTCGTCCGCGGGGGAATGGGACTGGAACTTGACCACTTCAGCCCCGGCGTCGGACGCATCGTCGATCATGCGGATGGCCTTCTCCATACTCCCCTCGTGGTTGATGCCGATTTCGGGGATGACCCATGGTGAGTGAGCAGGACCGATTCGTCGGCCGTTGATCTCGAGTTCGGGAGTCATGGTTCCATGCCTTTCGGGTTGATGGTCACCAGGCGGTCCAGCCGCCGTCGACGACGAGGTTGTGTCCGGTGACGTACGACGAGAGATCGGAAGCCAGGTAGGCCACCGCTCCTTTGTAGTCCTCCTCGGTCGCCATTCGCTGCAGCGGAGTTCGTGACGCGTACGCGTCAGCGAATGACGAAGGATGGTCGCGGTAGACGCCGCCGGGGGTCAAGGCGTTGACACGGATGTCGGGAGCGAGCGTGGTGGCCATCCAGCGGGTCAACTGGAGAACGCCGCCCTTGCTGGCCGCATAACCGGCTGCGTTGCCCATCGACGTTCCCTCGTAGATACGCCAGTCGGGACCAACGAGGCCGTAGGTCGAACCAACGGTGATGACCGAACCGTGACCGCTGGAGCGAAGCAGCGGGGTGCAGGCCTTGGTCAGGACGAAGACGGCCGTGAGGTTCACCTCGAGCGCTCGGCGCCAGACCTCGGTACCTTGTTCCTCGAATGCAGTCGTCCAATCAGGTAGCGGTTGCGCGCTCACCAGTGCTGCCATGTGCACGAGTACGTCGATGCGGCCCGTCTCGGCACTTACGTGCTCGGCAATCGCGGCGGTTTCATGTTCGTCCTCGAGGTTTGCAACGATCGGGAGCACTCGAGCTCCCCATCGCTCCTCGATTTCTGCCGCTGCCGACCGGCACGAATCCTCGTTGAGGTCGACGATCGCCACCGTCGCTCCCATCTCGGCCAATCCGTCGGCGACGACGCGACCGATATGTCCGGCGCCTCCCGTGACTACGGCGACTCGGCCGTCGAGTTTGGCCATCTCGTGGAACGACCGATGGGTCATGGGGGTGTCTCCTTTGCCCGGCGATCGAGCACCGCCTCGGCGACGATGACGTCGAACTCGGTGTCGATGTCGAGCGCTCGCTCCGTGGGAACGACCACTGCTCGAACGGTTCCGTCGTACAGCGAGTCGTTTCGCATGACGTACGCCGGCCGGGCCACGAAGGCCACCGTGCCGACGTCATACACGATCGGGGCGTCCTGACGCCGGTGAATCCGCGCCTCCGGTTCGATCACGAGCCGTGCACGGCGGTCAGAATCGATCCGAACCATGTTGAACCAGGGATTGCGATGCGACTCGGTCACCGTGAGCACGACGTCGGCTGTCTCGTCATCACAGGCCTCGAGGCATCGCTCGAGGTCCTCGGGCAGTCGGAGGGGCGCGGTGCACGGAACCACGAGCAACCACTCGGGCCGGGACTCCGTTTCATCGAGCCACCCGATGAGGTGGCGCCAAGCGTCCCACTCGCGGGCGGTGTCACCGGAGAGTTCAGCGGGGCGCAACCACGGCACCTCGGCCCCAGCCGATCGGGCAATTTCGGCGATCTTCTCGTCGTCGGTGGACACAATCACGCGGCTGACCGCCTCGCAGGCGAAGGCATGTTGGATGGCCCGCTCGACGAGCGTGATGCCTCCGACGACCCGAAGGTTCTTGCCCTTCACACCCTTCGAGCCGCCGCGTGCGAACACTGCCGCGATGACGTTCGTCATGTCGCCCCCGAGGCAGCTGACCGAGTGTCCCTGACGACGGCGGCGGCCGAACGCAACGAGGCACTTCGCCGGCAGGCGTCGACCACATCGAGCGCTGCTCGTCCATCCTCGACGGTGCACACGGGCTTCGCCTCGCCCCTCCAGACGTCGATCAGGTGATGCAACATCGAGAACTCGGCCATGTCTCGGTCATTCGAAGTCGATCGGAACACGACCGACGTTGCACCAGCCGAATGGAACTCGACGATTCCCGCGAGGAGGTCAGCGTCGAGGCGCCCCCGGTCGCCGGTGATCGTCCAACGACGAATCGGGTTCTCGCTCGTCAAGTCGAGATGAACTGTACCGGTCCCACCGCTGCGCATCTGGGCCGAGATGTCGGCCATGCTCTCGACCGTGCCGTCGGTTGGCGCACCATCGAAGCTCAGCTCGGCGTTCACGGTTGCGAACTCACCGAACAGAAGTCGGGCGGCGTCGATCTCGTGGCTCAACTCCAACAGCACCCCACCGCCCAGATCCTGGCGCGCCGTGACGGTTTGTCGAGGGTCGACCCCTGGACGCCACGATCCGAGGTGTTGGCCTACCGCAAGCGAAAAGGAGTCCAGGTCTCCACAGATTCCGGAATGCAACGCCCCGGTGAGCGCCAGCACGAGCGGACTGAAGCGGAGGTGATAGCCGACGACGAGTTTGAGGCTGGCCCGTTCGGCCGACACCGCCAACTTGGCGGCATCATCTGCGTTGTCGCACACCGGCTTCTCGATGAGCATGGCCTGACCGGGCGCCATGACCGCTTCGGCGTGCTCCCGATGAAATGGCGAAGGCGACGCCACGATGACGAGGTCGGCCCGTCGCTCGGCAAGCGCCTCGATCCGATTCGTGACATCGACCCCGATGGCGTGCAGCGTCGATTCCGGGCGGATGCTTTCGTCCCGCCGGAACACGGTGATCTCGGCGTCGGGAAGTATTGTGCGAAGCGCGGATGCATGCCTGCGACCCGCGCTACCCGAGCCAATGATCGACACCGTCTTCGGCATCTGGTCGCTCGCCCCGGTCGGCTTCATCGGGCAGCCGCTGCGGAAGAGAGGTTTCGTGAATCGTCACAGAGGCCGGCGATCAGATCGACCAGGGCGGCCATGGCCGTTTCGCAATCGCGGTCACCCACGACCCAGGTCCGGAGCCGATCGGACATCTGCCGACCACGCTCGAGACCCGGGCCCCTCAGCAAGGTCCCGAGTCCGTCGAGGTCGGCGAGACCCGCCACCGGGAACGTCAACGATTCGTGATTGAACAAGAAGTCGGTGAGGTGCTCGTTGGTCGAGGCGATGGCGCACTTTGGCCAGATGTCGGCGGCCCCCCGAAGGTCGAGCTGGATCAGCGGCACGGCAGACAACGCAACGTCGAACGCAAAGGTAGTGGCGAAGCAAATGACGGCGTCGACGTCGGCCAGTTCATCGCGCCGCTGCTGGTTGTAGCCGTCGGTGAGGGAGTAGTCAGCGCCGTGGGCCCCGCCCGGGGTACGAAGCGGCCTGACACCGGTCGACGACTCGATCATCGCTCGACCCTCATCTGTCTCGTTCGGCTTCGGTTTGGCCACGACCTCGACACCGACGCCGGCGAGCGTGCCCCGAAGTCGGTTGAGAATGTCGAGTTCCTCTTGGAATTCGGGCTCGATGCTCGACGTGGTGAAGGCGTACATGCAACGGGTCAGGCCCTCTCGATTGGGGAGTGGCTGCGCCCACGCCAGCTTGAAGGGGAAACCCACGTGGCCGACGGCGCCGCCCTGGCGGTCCATCCAGCCGGCGAGCAGGTCGGCGTTCCACGAGACAACGTGGTCGCTCCAATAACCGCTCGGCATTTTCGCGTGGTGATCCCAGCTCTCGACCACAGTCACCACCGTGGTCGACCGGTGACAGATGTCCTCCGAGATCCATTGCGGGCTGATGACGACGGCGACGCCGGGTCGAACTGGGCCGGCAATCGCGCCCACTACGGTGCGCACGAAGCGGTGCCCCGACGCATAGGGCCACCGGCGCCACAGCGGTCGCGCCAGATCGGCAACGCGTTGCCGCCGAACGGGCACCGTCGACGGGCGCCGTCGTTCCCACATCCTGCTGAACTCGGCGCCGAAGATCGACCCGACAAGCAAGATCTGTGCGCGACGGGCCAACCACTGCCGCTTGGAGCGGCAATAGGGTGAGTCGACCTCGAAGCCCGCTGCTCGAACCCGCTCATGGAGCTCAGGCGGAGCGACAACCGTCGGCTCGAGGCCGACGGCTTGGCAGCGAGCGGCGATGTCGTGGCCAAGATCCCAGGCGATCGTGTTGTTGACGCGAAGGCAGAGACTCTTCGATGCCGATGGCCGGTCCGCTCGATCGACGTTCGCCTCACTCATCATGCCGCCTCGTCGGCGAGCGCCTGTTCGACCAGTTGGCGAACCTCGGTCCGGTTCTGCACCTCGGCGCCGGTCCCGATCTCGGCAGCTCGACCGTCGGTGATGACGAAGACGCGGTCGCAGAACTCGAGCGTCGATAGCCGGTGAGCAATGATTACGAGCGTGCGGCGGCCCTTCAGGCTGCTGAGCAAGTCGGTGATCGCGTCTTCGGTGTCGTGATCGAGGGCGCTCGTCGGCTCGTCCAGAACGAGAAGGTCGGGATCGCCGAGCAACGAACGGGCGATCGAGACTCGCTGCTTCTGACCTCCGCTCAAGTGGCTGCCGCGTGCGCCCACCTCATGGTCGAGCCCATCGGGCCACCCTGCGATCTCCCGATCGAGCTGGGCGGCGGCAGCCGCTCGTTCCACGGCAGCGGCGGTTGCCGGTCGATAAAGCGTGATGTTCGTACGCACTGTGCCATCGAGCAGATTTGCGTCTTGCGGCACGAACGCCAACTTGCTCGCCCACACTGAGCGATCAATCTCGTTCACATCGACGCCCGAAGCTCGGTACGTACCAGCGATGGGTCTCATCAGGCCCAGCAGGCCAGCGGCCAGCGTTGACTTGCCGGCACCAGAGGGCCCGATGAGACCAATGGCTTCGCCCCGGCGGATCGACATCGTGACGTTGGAGAGTACGATCTGGTCGCCGTACCCGAGTGATACGCCGTCCAGTTCGAGGTCATCGATCGCGGCGATACGAGCGGTGCCCGACGCGAGTGAGGCTGACTGGTATCCGCGGATTGCATCGAGCACGCTCTCGACGAACGGCCGAGACGCGGCAACCGCTTGGAAGGTGGCTTGGAACGCCTGGCCGTACGTCATGCTTCGAATCAGCAGCAACACGAGCGCCCCGACGAGCGTGGCATCAGCCAGCTCCAGTCGGCTGGCGACGGCCAGCCCGACAAGCACGGTGCCAAGACCGACCGCCTGGTAGACCTGGGGTGAGATGCCGCGTACGAGGACCTGTTTGCGTCTGGCCAATGCGACCGCCCGGGACTGAACGGCCAATTTCGCGGCGAAGTTGGCTTCGAGCCCGAACACCTTCACCTCGGTGGCCGTGGCAGAGAGCTCACTGAGTTGGCGCCCGAACTCCCGGCCCTCACGCTGCTCGTCGCCAGCGAGCCGGCGGATGATCGAGGTAAGGGGACGGAACGCGACGGCGAAGAATAGTCCGAAGCCGAGTAGGCCGAGTGCGGCCAGGGGATTCAGAGCAAGAGCGGCGAGCACAAACGTCATGAAACTGACGATTGACGTCAAGGCTGATGTGACTTGTTGCACCACGTTGCTCAGATGGGAAACGTGCGACAGGGCAACGGTTTGGAGTTTGCCGTCCTCCTCGGAACGCTGGATTCCCCACGACGTTTCGAGAAACGCTCGCACGACTCTCTCCCGCCAGAGGTACAGAATCGTCTCCGAAAGTCGAGCCGACCCGTAGATGTTGGCCGACACCGTGACCAGGCGGAGCCCAAGGAGCAGTGCCCCGAACGCGATGAGCCGAGAAGTGGTGAGTTCGTCGAGAGGAAGTCCGAACGGCAGGCTGACCGGGGCCGCCCCGGTTCCGGTGATTCGAAAACCTGCAAGCGTGATCACGATGAGCACAGTGGCCTCGAAGATCGACGATGCGACGGCCGTGAGGGCGATGGCGATCAGCGCAAGGCGGTCCTTTGGTCGCTCCAACAGCAGCCGGAGCATCGGTGTCGCACCACCGATCGCGCTCGGCTCGAGGGCCTTTCTGCGGCGACCGATCATGCGCCGGGCCTCAGCGACGGGGGTTCTGGGGTTGCGGCGAGAAGCAGGCCGGCGACACAAAGACGTTGCAGATTCGCTCGGCCAACGCGAGGCAACTCGCCGCTCGAGGTCGTTCTCGCAAGTTCAGGCATCCTGGTCCAGCCGCTCGTCAAGCACGCTCATGCACACCGTCGTGTCAAGGAAAGCGAATAGTGTGTCACACCTGCGGGCTGGTGCGCGATCAATCGGCTGATCGACTTGCACACAACGCTGGCGCTTGTTTCGTGGAGAGCGGTAGACGCAAGTCCGGCTCGGGCCAGACCGGATCGGCAGTCGCAACCCGTCATCAGCGACCGCCGGAAGTTTCGATCGCCATGCCACGCCAACGATCGATGACCAGATCCGACCATCGTCCGCTGGCCCACTTCTCCAGCGGCAATTCAAACCCTGTCTTAGGTCGAGCGGCGACGCGCTCGAGCAGCGGCGACCCCAGCGCTTGGACGATTGCCTGTTTGCCTTGGGTCGCTCGTTCCTTCGGTGATCGAGCCATGGATGCCGCGACGACTTGCTCGTCCAGGAAGGGCACTCGCAGCTCGACCGAGTTGGCCATGGAGAAGGCGTCGCTGTCTCGCAGCAGGGTTGGGCTCATGTATCTCCAGAGCTCAGTCGCCATCACCGCGTCCATGGTGGCGGCGGCCGGAAGCGGGGGAGTCCACGGTTCGTAGCCGGCAGCCCGGACTTCGTCGGGCGACATTACCTCTCGGGTGATGGTCGCGAGTTCAGCTGGGTCGTGGCGCGCGTCGAGCCAGCGATCGACCTTGGTCGGGTTGGCTCCCTTGCGCAGCACCATCGGTTTCAAGAGTGCCCGAGGAAGGTGACGCAGTCGATGGGTCATCCACACCCGCTTGAAGCTGGCATAGCCCCCGAACAGCTCGTCGGCGCCGAGACCCGAGAGGGCGACGGGAATTCCCAGCTGCCGAACGGCCCGGGTGACCAGGAAGGTATTCAGCCCGTCGATCGTGGGCTGGTCCATCGCCTCCAAGAACTCGTCGAGGCAGGCCAGCGCCTCGGCTTCCGAGATCGGGATGATCTCGTGGCGAAGACCCAGCTCCTTCGCGGTGCGGGCCGCCTCGTCGCTCTCGTCCCGGCCGTCGAGCGCGGCGATGGTGACGGCCACCGGGTTGGCGCCGCATTCCTTGGCCAGAAAGGCCAGGGTCGAGCTGTCGAGACCGGCGGACAGCAGGACCGCAATTTCGACATCGGCGACGAGATGACGTTCCATCGACGCCATCAGCGCGTCCCGAAGGTCGCCGCCCGGTTCGATCGGCGGCAGTCGGTCCACCTGAGTCAGTTGTCCGTCGACCCAGGTCTCGGTGGTTCCCGGCTCGACCTCGGAAACCTCTCGGTACATGGTGCATCCCTGCACACTGCCGAAGCGGAGGTAGCTGGCAATCGCCCGATCGTCGATGGTGAGCTCGCCCGGCAGGTACCGAAAACAGCGAAGCTGCGAGGCGACCTGCAGCCCGTGCTCGTCGTTGCGCCGGTAGAGCGGTTTGATGCCGAATCGGTCGCGGGTGAGGCGGACGGTTCGGTGGTCGGGCGACATCGAGAGGCCGGCATACATGCCCCGAAGATCGCCGATGCCGACTCCCGGGGTCAGGCGCTGCGAGAACACCTCGGTGTCGCCGCTCGTCCGCTGGTGATCCAGGCCCGCTTGCAGCTCTCGGTAGTTGTAGATCTCACCGTTGTAGGCGACGTGGGCGTCACCGTGCGCGAAGGGCTGCGACGAACCCTTGCCCGGGTCGATGATGGCGAGCCGTCGATGCAGCATCCACCCGGCAGAACCAACAGCCTCGCCGCGGCCGTCGGGGCCTCTCGGGGCCAGAACCGCCTCGAGGCCGTCGGCGTCGGGCGGTCGGCCCGCGCTCGAGTAACACAGTCCGCACATCAGCGACGCAGCCCGATCGTGGCCAACGCCGCCATCAGCTCGTCGGTCGCCGTGGCGTAGCTGACGCGGGTCGCAGACTGGCGGCAGGCGTCGGCCATGGCCTCCCGGTCTTCGGCGGCTCGGTCGACGGTGGCCGCCAGCGCCTCGACCAGCGCTTCGATGGTCGGCTCGACGATGACTCCGACGACCGGCGACGCAATGAGGTCCTCGGCGCTCCCGACTTCGGTGCTGGCCACCACTGGTGTGCCGCACGCCAGCGCCTCGTGCGCAACCACGCCCCACGGCTCCTTCTTCGAGGGCACGACGACGACGTCGGACTGGGTCATCACCCGTTGGGCCTCGCGGGGAGCAAGCGGGCCGTGGAAACTGCCGCGACCGGCCGAGGTGGCCGAGAGCACTTCGGCCCGGAGCGGTCCGTCACCGACCACGGCCAACGAGATGCCGTGCTCGTCGAGGGCCGCGGCAAGGGCCGGTAACATCGCCGCCCCCTTGTGTTCCATCAGCCGACCGACGAAGGCGACCGTTCTCGGTGCACGCTCGACCGCCCCGACAGACCCCTCGGCAATCGCGTCCGAGTCGCACGTGTTGCCGTGAACCAGATGCACGTTCGGGGCACCCAGACCGGACAGGTACCGCTGCGCCCGCAGGCCGACCGGCAGGGTGAGACTCGCACCCCGAAGCACGGTCGAACGGATGCCGTGGGTGAGCGTCGACGGCAACCTGGTCTCGGCTTGTGGTTTCCAGGTCTCGGCCATGACGGCGTAGGGCACCCGATGGAGTTTGCACCAGATGGCGGCCTGCCAACAGGCAGGATGGGCCCAACCGGGCAGGATCACCACGTCGGGTTGTGCTTTGATGAGTGCCCGACCCAGGCCCGGGTTCAGCCGTGGGAAGTGACCGCGGGCAGTCGATCCGAGACGGAGTGAAGGGACGACGGAGGCCCATATGTCATGCTGGTCGTCGCCGGCCTCCCAGGGCCGATCCGACTGACCCTGGGCCAGGTAGATGACGGTGAGGTCGATGCGCGGGTCCTCGTGCAGGTGCCGGAACCAGCCGGTCCGGTAGCCGACCGGGATCTCCGAGACGAACACGCAGCGCGGTCCGTCGGTACGAACAGTCATCGGCGCCCCGCGGGTCGCCGCTGACTGGCTGTGAAGTAGGGCTGGCGAGCCCCGAGGACGGGGACGTCGTCGACCACGATCGCAGCGACCACGGGCTCATGGACCTTGGTCTGCGACAGTCGTTCCGCCAGTGCAGCGGTGAGGACCATCCAGTAGATCACGGCCTGGAAGCCACCGAAGGCGAACATCCACGCCTCGAACATCGAATGCACCAACAGACCCGCAGCGAGTGCACGCACTCGCTTGTCCTGGTGACGAGACGCTCGAAGTGCGAGCGATCCGCCGAGAAGCATCACCGGCACGGCCAACATGCCAGCTTCGACCAGCAGGAGGAGTGGCGAGTTGGAGTACTCGAAACTGGCGGTGCCGAAACCGCTGCCCAGTGGCAGGTTGTCCCGGAAGTCGGTCCAACCCTGCTGCCACTGGCTTGTTCGGTTGTCGCGGGTTCGCAGGATCGAAGCGGTCTCGGCCTCGGCGCCGGGCAAACCTGCCGAGCCATCTTCGGTTTCGGGAACCTCGACGGTGAGGCCGCTGTCGGGTGTGGTGACCTCGACCTGTTCGTTGAAGGTGGACGCGCCGAACAGCACGAAGAGGGCGGCCAGGAGCGGGAACGACACGATGGCGCCGAGGCGCGTGGCCGGCCGCCATTCGATCCGCATGACCAGCACGACCAGGCAGCCCAACCCGCTCGCCCGTGACCCGGTTGCGAACAGAACAGCACCAAGCACCGGGATCGACCACAGAAGAAAGCGCCGAGGCATGGCGACTAGCGTCAACAATACCGCCGCCCCGAGAGCGTTCGGGTTCCGGAAGATGCCGTTCAGCCGCCCGGCCAGCCAGGCATCCCCGGTCAGTCCGACTGCCGCAATGCTGCCGGCGATCACCAGCGAACCGGCGATTGCCAATCGGTCGAGCAGGGCCTTGACCGACACGTACCGGCCGAGGGTGATGCCCACGAAGAAGATGCCGACCGCAGCGAGCGTTGCCTGCACCGTGAGGAAGACGTCGATCGTGGTGTACAGCGATGCTCCCAACAGCATGACGATGGCCACCGCCATCCCTTGGAGGCTGGCCAGCTTGCCCGGCCGCCGTTGGCCGTGCAGCCGGTCGCCCATGGCGAACAACAGGGCAAGCAACAGGAGCAACAAGATCGGTACCCGACTCACGAGGTCGTTCTCGAGCCCGAAGGTCGACTGGGCGAAGAACGCAACGAGGAACGCTGCGGTCGCGACCGTCATCGGCCGCGACTGCACCAGGAGCAACAACCAGAGGCCGACGCACATCGCGCCTCCGATGAGCAGGAACGGCGGCATCAGCGCCCGATCCTCTCGGTCGACCGGAGGACGTCGAGCAGCCGCAAGGATTCGATCCGATTGTCGAAGCGCTCGGCCACCCGCTGGTGGGCCTCTGCTACGACGGACGCAAGCCATGCCTCGTCGGTCAGCGCCCGTTCCAGCGCGTCGCCGAGCTCCTCGGCCGAACCCGCACGCACGACCGCACCGGCCCTGCCGTCGTCGAGCAGCTCGCTGATGCCAGCCACATCGGTGCTCACCACGGGAACGCCTTCGGCCATGAACTCCATCAACGACACGGGCACGCCGTCTTCGTCGCCCTCGGTCGAGCGGACCGAAGCCAGGACGCCGACGCGGCAACCGGAGCGCAGGTTGGCTACCCGCTCGGGGGACAACGCTCCCAGCAGGGTCACCGGAGCGGCCATGCGATCGATCCGCGCCTGGAGCTCGTCCATCAACGGCCCGCCGCCGACGATGCCAACCCGGTGTGGCAACCGGGAGGCCAGTTGCGCCGAGGCGTCGATGAGCACGTCGTGTCCCTTCTTGGGGATCAGGCTCCCCACGGCCAGGACATCGTAGTTGGAACCCGCTCCGGCCCCGGGCATTGACAACGCCGTGTCGATGCCACAGTGCACGACGGTCACGGCGGCTGCCGGTGCGAGTCGCTTCACCATCCGTTGCGTGTACGTGCTGATCGCGAACACGGCGTCGGCCTGTCGAAGCTTCATGGCGAGCAGCGCGGGGTTGGTTTGGGCGCTGGTGGGGGAGTGCACCTCGACCGACCACGGCTTGCCCGAGACCTGGGCCGCGAAGAGGGCGATGGTTGCCGGGGCCGACGCGAACACCGCGTGAATCACGCCGGTGTCGGTACCGCGAAGCTGACGACCCAGTGCGGCTCCGTTCAGCGCCTGCCAGACGAAGCCGGCCCGGCCCCCTTCTCCGTTGTCGGCCGAGGCCAACGCCGTGCCCCGCACCAACAGACGCAAGGCGCGGGGCCGCAGCAAGCTGATCGCTGCCGTGGCGAGGGCCGATCGGGGGATCGGTCGTGCGTAGCTGCGGATCACCTCACAACCGACCTCGAGGTCGCCGTCGGCCGGTTTGACGAAGTGAATGCCCTCGAGGGCTCCGGCCTCGGCCCACACTCGATGTCGGCGGTGATGGAAGGTCTGGGTTGTCACCGGGAACGAGTAGTTGACCACGGCCACGCGGGGCATCGACCGCTCGAACGCCGGCCACAGCAACGCTCGATTGCCATCGACGGCCTCGGGATCATCGAGATACCTCGACGCGACGGCCCTGGCGGCCCGACGGTGGCCGGCCCGGTCGACCTTGGGGGAACGGGCGAATCGATCGATGGCGTCGGCGAAGCCGTCGGTGTCTCCGAGGGGAACCACCCAGCCGGCACCTTCGACCTCGACACCGCCCCACCGGGTCGTGTCCGAGATCAGCACGGGCACCGAAGCGGCCAGTGCCTCGAGGATGACGTGCCCGAAGTTCTCCCCCTTGGTGGGGAGGAAGAACAGGTCGAAGCCTGAAAGGAAATTGGTCACCAAGTCGGGGTCGACGGGACCGTGGTAGTCGACGCGGGCAGCAAGGCCGAGACGCTCGATGGCCGCCTGGCACTCCCCCCAATAGTCGGGCTCCTTGATCGGTCCGGCGATCGCCAGATGCACATCGGCCTGACATCGGGCGATGGCCTCCAATGCGCCGACCACGTTCTTCATCCGGTCGATCTTCGACAACAACACGACTCGGAGCGGGCCTGCATGCTCGACAGCAGCGTCGGCGGCGGCGGGTGGGGCCATGGCCCGCAGCACCGGGGCGACCACGACCTCGACATCCCCCAACGCGGCCTCGATGGCATCGGCTTCCAGATACGAGGTGGCGTGCCAGGTGATGTGTCGGCCCGCTCCCGATCGCAGGAATGCGCGCAGGAAGCGGGACTTCTTCGACGCCTTGAGACCCAACGCCCCGGGCGAGAACTCGCCACGCGGAGCGACCACGAAGCGGGCGCCGGACAGCAGCCCCAGGCGACGAGCGAGCAGCGGGGCTATGGCGAAGACCGGGTTGAAGAACGTGTTGAGGTAGACCACGTCGGGCCGAAGTGCTCGCAGTTCGCGGAGCAACTGCAAGGCCGCTCTCGATCTCGAGGCCGGCAGGGTGAACACCTCGGCACCGTTGCGGTGCTGCCAGCGCCCGACCTCGACACCGTCCTGGGTCAGGTCGTGACCGTTGTCGTCCACCGAGGTGATCACCCGGAAGTCGAGGTCGTCGCCCAGCAGCTCGACCATCGACGACACGCTGCGTCCCGGTCCGCCGCTGCGGAATCCCGGCGGATACGACTTGATCACGGCCGCGACGACGGGCCGATCTCGGCGTGGTTCAGGCATCAACCACCGCCGCCCGCAGGTCGATGCGCCAGCCCGCTCGCAGGCGAACCCCGGATCGGGAGTGTGACAGTGCCGTTTCCGGCACCTGGACACTCCCGATGGAGGGGTGAAGGGTCTGTTCCAGCCGGATGGCCGGGCGGAGCCGCCCGAAGCCTTCGCCCACCAGCACCTCGCTGCGATCGATCGCCACCTCCGGCTCGGTCGCAACTCGGCCGACGTGCGCCGGGTCGATCGTCAGCGCCGACGATGCAGACGCACCAGCGATGACGGTGTCGGCGATGACCAGGAGGTCCGGGGTCATGGTCACGATCCGCTCCTGGCGTCGCCCACCGAACGAGGTCAGCGTCGCCGAGATCGTCACCTGACCCGGCGCCTCGTCGACGACGATCGGTCCAGGGTCGGCTCGTCGCCCGGCCCGGAACGAGCCCCACACGTCGGTCTGGTCGAGGCCGTCGATCAGCAGGGTGTTGTGGGCTCGGGTCGACCGCTCCCACGCTCGCCGTTCACCGACGTAGGCCGAAACGCCGGGGTCGACCACGACCCGCTGGCCGTCCAGCCACAGCTCGAACGTGCCCCAATCGGCCTGCGCGTGGGCCGGTAGCTCCGGCGGACAGGGTCGACCGAAGTCGAAGATGGCGACCGCTCCCGGGCGCGGCCTACTGACGACCAGGCCGGTGTCGGGCAGAACGGTCACCGGCGCCGGAACGGGAGGGTCGACCAAGGACCGCAGCCTCTGGAGCACTGCCGGGCTCTGTGGTGTGGTGTCGCCCAGGAGGGGGAGCGTGCCGTCGGGGTACGAGACGACGTGCAGCCACACCGCCAGCCGACGCACTGCGTCACGAAGCGTGGGCGAGCACGAGAACCCGGCGGCGCCGGCGAGGTCGGTGATGTCGACCAGATCGCCGAGCACCTGCGCGTGATAACCGGGTGAGAGCTCGAAGTGTCCGCCGTCGGGAAGAACTTGCACGGCGACCTGTCGATCGATCGCAGCCAGCGACCATTCGATCAACGTGGTCAGATCGAAGAAGACCGCCAGACCGAAGACAGCCTTCAGGTTCTTCAGTAGATGGTTGCCGCCGACATCGCGTTCGAGGTTCTCGCGCAGATAGCCCAGGCTGACCTCGAGGTTCGATCGGACGTCGGCGGACACCGTCGACCCCGCGATCAGCGGATCGAAGGCCGCGCACAGATTCCACGCCCGCAACGACACCACGTAGGGTGACCATTCGTCCCAACGGCCGACGCGGGTGTCGGCCTCCCACGACCGCCACAACACAGCGAAGCGCTGATGGTCACGCTCGGCGATCAACGGCCACACCCAGTCGAAGTAGTGCAGGTGATAGCGGAACAACTGGGAACGGTCAGCCGGGCGCCAGCCGTCTCGCAACGGCCACGCCGTCTCACCCAGTAGGGCGAACGCGCCGCTATCGGCTGCCGCAATGCCGACGTGGTCGGCGATGGCGTCGACGGGCTCGAAACGCGACGGCCAGCCGGGCGAGGTCGCTGCAGGAGCGGCCGTAGCGGCCGACCAACGAGCACGCATCGTCGTCTCGGCCTGGCGTCGGTACCACTGCCGTTGCGCCCGCAGCTTCACCCGGTGCGCCACCTGGGACGGGGGCACATGCCGAAGCGTGCGGGCCAGCAGTAGCGCCTTGTCGGCGTGCGCTTCGACGGTGGATCGGCCGATCACAGCGACCAGCCCAACAGACGCGCTTCCTCGGCGATGCCGTCGGCGAAGGGGCGCGGCGCGTGGCCCAACGATTCGACGGCGTCGGCCACGTCGAAGGCCTTGTCCTCGGTCAGCCGGTCGATCTGTTCGACCTTCAGACGAGGCGTCGGCAACGCTCGCTCCTGCAGGCCGACGGCCCTGCGGAGCAACCGATCGGGGGCCGACACGACGCGAGCGGTCCGGCCCAACGCCCGTCCGCTCTGATCCACCAATTCGGCGAAGGTCAACGCGGTGGGTCCGGGCACGTTGACGGCCCGGCGCAGTGGCGCCCGCTCGAGCGCGGCCCGCACGATGGTGGCGGCCAGGTCGTCGACGTGCACCGGCTGCAGCAGTGATCGACCGCCGTTCGGTGCAGCGACCAGGGGCATCCGGCGGAGCCAGGCCAGCAGTCGTTCGAGGTTCCGATCGCCGGGCCGTCCGTAGATCATCGTGGGCCGGACGATGGTGTAGTTCAGGCCCGAGTCGGCGATGAGCCGTTCGGCGGTCACCCGAACGGCCTTGCTCTCGGGGTTGAGCCTGGTGAAGATACCGGTGGTGCTGGTGAATACGGTGAACGGCGCACCGCAGCCGGCCAGCAGACCGAGCAGCCCGGGTGCGTGCCCGAAGCCGAGCGAGGCGGCGCAGATGACGACGTCGGGTTGTGCCGCGACGAAGGCGGCACGGAACGCGTCGGGCCGGTCCAGGTCGCCCACGATGGGACGCGCCCGGAGACCCCCGACGATCGACCGGCTGCGGTCGGATCGGGCCAGGGCCGACACCGTGGCGTCACGTGGGAGCTGGGTCAACACCCGCCGCCCGGTGAAACCGCTGCCTCCGATGACGAGCACACGGGGACCGTCGCTCACCGGTTGTCGTCTCCCGAAGTGACCGACGCCAGGAGGGCGGCGTAGCGGCGAGCGAGCATCCGTCGATCGTAGAACTCGGTGACGAAGGCGCGGCCGACCGCCGCCCGGTCGGCAGCACCCTGGGGATCGTCGATGAGTCGTTCGATGGCGCAGGCCAACGCATTGCCGTCCTCGGGGGGCACGACCACGGCGCCGGCTCGGCTCAGGATGTCGGCCGCCTCGCCCCGCACAGCCCCGATGACCGGTCGCTCCACCGCCAGGAACTCGAACATCTTCGACGGGATGAACGTCTCGAACAGTGGCACGTCCCGGAGGGGAACGACGAGGATGTCGGCGGCAGCGAGAATGTCGGAGACCTCGTCTCGGGGCACGCCGTCGAAGAAGTGCACCTGGTCGAGGTCGTGGGCTGTCGCGAGGAGCGCCGGCTTGCGCGCTCCTTCACCCACCAGCGCAACCGCCACCTTGGGGCCGAGTGCCCGAGCAGCGTCGAGCAGTATCTCGAGTCCTTGGGAGATCCCGTGGGCCCCGATGTAGACGACCAAGGGCTGACCGGGCCCGGCGCCGAGGCGTCGACGAACCGTCGGATCGGCGGATCGGGGCACGAAGTGTTCCAGGTCGACCCCGTTGGTGATGACCGCGACCTTGCCGGCCGGCACGCCGCGGTCGACCAGATCGTCCTTGAAGCCGTCGGACACGACGACCACCGCCGCAGCGGCCCGATAGGCGGCGAGCTCCAGCCGCTCCAGCAGCCAGATGATCTGACGATTGGTGAGCACACCCAACTCGACGAAGATGCCCGGCCACAGGTCACGGACCTCGACCACCAGCGGCACCCGGAACCGCCGGGCCAACACCCACGCACTGAAGATGGAGAAGAACGTCGGCGACGAGACGACGACCACGTCGGGCCGTCGGACCTTTCGCCAACCGAGCAGCAGCGAGCTGGCCATGAACGAGAGATGCCCGACGGTCTTCTTGACGATGCCCTCGTTCCGGGTGGCATACAGCCAAGTGCGCAGCACCTCGACCCCGTTGACCGATTCGGTCATGCGTCGCCGCCCCTCGTACCCGGGGTGGATGACCCCGGTGGGGTGGTTGGGGAACCCGGTGACCACCTGCACCCGATGGCCTTGCGCGACCCATTCGGTGGTCATCTCGAGCAGCCGGGCCTGGGGCGCGCCGATCTCGGGCGCGAAGTAGTGACAGACGACGCACACGTTCAACGACGGAGCGGTGGGCAGGGCGTCGTGCATGCAGCCCGGAGCGGACTAGAGGACCGAGCGCGTGTGGCGCACGGAGAGAGCCCCGCTGCCGGCAAGGCGGGGCAGCTGGAGGTAGACGGCGACGAGGGCGCATCCGACGAGGACCGCCACCACCTGGGCCGGCAGCGGTGCGTCGGCCGCCAACTGACCGAGTCCGGCCAAGGCAAAGGTGAAGAGCGCGACCACCGAGGTGGTGCGGAGGTGGCTCCACCCGCCGGCGCCGGTCAGGCGTTGGTAGACGTGTTGCCGATGGGATTTCAGCAGCTTCTCGCCCCGCGATGCCCGCACGCCCATGGTGTAGGCGACATCGGCGACATAGAGCAGACAGGGCAGGAGCACCGGCAGGGGCGGGACCCCGTTGTGGATGGCGGCAACGACGAGCAGCGCGAGTCCCGCGCCGAGCAGGTAGCTGCCGACGTCACCGAGGAACACGCGGCCCTTCAGCGCGTTGAACGGAGCGAAGCCGATGGCTCCGCCGACCAGGGCAAGCGCCGGGATCTCGACGCCGCCGTCCCAACGCCACGAGGCCAGCGCCAGGCTGGCCCCCAGCAGCACCGTCGTGGCCGACGAGATGCCGTTGATGCCGTCCATGAAGTTGAAGGCGTTGACGAACCCCAGGATCCACAAGGCCGTAAGGACCCAAGAGACGGGACCGTAATCGGGGAACAGCGAGATGTTGCTGACGACAAGGAACAGCGTGGTCAGCGCGGTCTGGGTGCCCATCCGTAGCATCGCCGGCAGCGTCCGTACGTCGTCGATCAACCCGAGGATTCCGAAGGCCAGGGCGAACAGCGCGACCATGTCGAGCGGTCGCTGGAACCATTCCGGGCCCGTTGCGCCCAGGGCGACGATGAGGCCGATGAGGATGGCAAGCCCCCCGCCCCGGGGCACGGTGCCGCGATGCGAGGTTCTCCCGTTCTCGTGGTCGACGACCGAGAACCGCTGCAGCAGGCCGATGATCCACGGTGCGACCCCCGCCGTTGCCACCGCCGCCACCAGTAGTGCTATCAGCTCCACCATGCCGCGCATTCCGTTTCCCTCTGACCCCGAATACAGCGAACCTTGCGCCGCTTGCTGCTCTTCTGTCTCTGAGAGTACAACGAAGGAGGTACTGCAGCTAGGGATGATCGGCCCACCCGGCCAGGGTGAATCAAGTGTAGTACGAACTCCTTCTTCGGTCACCGACCAGCACGCCGCCCAAGAGTTGCACATCCACGGTCTGCAGCGACTTCAGGGCCTGCTGCAATTCCGATCGGCGGGTCTTGCCGGCCCGGCCGAGGACGACGACGCCGTCGGCAACCAGTTCGCAGAGCACCAGTGCGTCGGTCACGGGCAGCAGCGGCGGGCTGTCGATCAAGATGAGGTCGTAGTGGTCCCGGAACTTCTGGACCGCGATGCCGATGTCACCATCGCGTAGGACCGTCACCGCGTGCTCATCGGAACGGCCGGCAGGAACGACGTCGAGCCGCCAACCCTCCGGGCCTTCGAGGGCAACGATGAAATCCTCGGGTGGGCTTGCCCCCTGGCTCCGAGCCAGGTCGAACACGCCAGGTTCAAGCGGCACGCCCAGAGCGCTGTGGACGCGCGGGCGGCGCAGGTCGCCGTCGATGAGCAACACTCGAACGCCTTGTCTCGCGGCCCGTTCGGCGAGCCACGTGATGGTGGCGGTCTTGCCCTCGCTCTCGTTGGCGCTGGTCAACAGCACCACCTGGGTGCCGGTGGACCGGCGGATCAGTCCGATGGAGGTGAGCAGGTTCTCGACGCCTTCGACCACGGCCGGCTCGAGCGCACCGGTGGTGCCCTGGACCGACCGGACCTTCGCGATGGTCGCAAGGAGCGGGAGCGGCTGGATGAGGCGACGCATGTCGTCGGCGTCGACCACCCGGTCCCGGAGGTTGTCATAGAGAAGGACGGCTGCTGCCGCAGTGAACAACCCGAGGACGGCGGCGAGACCGATGTCCCTGGTGGGCTGCGGGGCCGTCTGCCTCGCGTTGGCCGCCGTGTTCGAGACCAGTGCGCTGATGTCTGTCCGGCTGAGGAACCTGGCCTGTGACGTGAGCTCGGAGATCTCGAATCCGACGGTGCGAATGTCGTTTTCGATGGGGGAGAGCTCGTCGGCCAAGCTCTGCTGCAGGGCCAGTCGCTGGGTGGTGAGCTGGCTGATGTCCTCGGGTTCCACAGCGATCAACAGCGCGTCGTCCAGCGGCTTGAGCGGAGCGAGAATCGTGTCCTTCTGCAGTTCGAGTGCGGCCAAGGTTTCGCCCGCAGCGGCCAATGCCGTCTGGTTCTCGACCACGTCACGTTCGTGGCGCACACTGACGTAGGCTTCGGCCCACAGGTTGGCGCTCTCGATGGCATCCTCGGGGTTGCTCGCTCGTCCGGTGAACAGGAGCTGGTTGCCTTCGAGCGGGGCTGCGACCGAAACCGACGCAGGAGCATCGACCTGGGTGCCGAACGCGTCGGAGTTCACGAACTCGAGTTCGGCCGATGGCACTCGGGTGAACGCCCCGAAGTTGTTGCCGATCGGGGGGAAGAGCTGCTGATTGCTCCCCGTGCGAACCAGGACCGCAGCGCGGGCCTCGTACTGGGCGGGTTGGCGGGAGACCCACCACCCGGCAACGGCGACGAAGGCGACGACGATGGCGGCGAACAGAGCGACGTGGCGCTTCACCATGCCGAAGTAATCACGAACGCCGAGGGTGGTTCCCAGGGTCTCGGCTTCAGCCACGCGGCCTCGGTCTCTCAACGGTCTGGAACTTGGCCAATGCCACTCAGGCTTCCTCTCGTGAACCCTCAAGCTTGGCGCGCGCCGCCTGAGAAGTAAAGCACTCGGCCGAGCAAACGACGCGCCATTGAGCTTCGCTGCTCCTTGTCGCTCGTGAGGAAGGCCTATCACGGGCCGACCGGTCTGCGCGGCCCTCAGACGAGATGTGGCCGAGTCGGCCGATCCCCTCGAAAGACGAGACAGAAGGTAGCAACCGCTGAGCCAAGTGTTGACGCTGCGATGCCGAGTGAGTAGCCGGAAGCGCCCGCTGCGATCGCGCCTCCAATCGGCAGAGCGAGAGTAAGGGGGAGAAGCCCGGCGGAAATCCTAGCGACGTCTCCGAGCCTTCGCATCGCCCTGGCAGCGACAAGAGGTCCCATGCCAATTCCGAGTGCCACGAAGATCAGAGTGGTCTCTGGGACAATCGATTTAGCAGGCTCCCAGGTTTCACCAAGGAGCCGGTGGCCAGCAGCAGCTGGCAGAGCGAATGCAGCCAATCCAACTAGCGTAGCGCTACTACCGGCAAAAAGCGAAATACGTCGGGCAAGACGCGCGATCTCTGCCAATCCACTGGATTGGTTTAGCTTGGTGGCGACCGGAACATAAACTAAGCCAAGGACGGAGTTTACGACCACGGAGGCTGGTCCGAACAGTAGCCAGGCTCCTCGGACAGCGGCCGTCGACTCGAATCCGGAGACGGCTGCCAGTGCCCCCATACTTACAAGATTGACGGCGCTGCCGGCGGCGAGATGCAGCGTGGCGCCAGCGGCCAGAGAGCGGACTCGGTGAAGTGCCGATAAGCCCGCCTTCAACGTTGAGATGAGTAGGACGATCTTAGGCCGCACGGCTAGTCCGAATGATGCGGAAGCCGCCCAGGCGGCGAGTAGCGTCACGCCATTCGCATAGTCAAGCATCGTCAACACCAGACAGGTTGCGGACCACCCAACCGCCCAGAGAATGTCCGAGGCGATCGCGAGGTCCGCTCGCCGCTCTGTAATGAGCTGTAAACGCAATATGTCTTGAGCAAGAGCGCATGGTATCGAAACGCCTGTGATCAGTAGTGCTAGTCGCAATTCAGTAGAGGTCCAGAGGCCGCCCAATGCCGTGACCAGTCCCAACGCTATTCCGACTAGCCAGGCAGCTGAATGAACCTCATGCTTCGAAAGATCCCCTACGAGTGTGGGCTCACCGACAACAGTTCTACCGAGGGCAAGTGCGGTTGAAAACACCAAAGCCGCCAGTGAAACCTGCCCGAATTCAAACGATGACGTGGAATGGGCGATAAGCGCCAGAGCTGCGAAATTCAGCCCAGACGAGATCATCTGATCGCCCAGCACCAATACGGCATGCGGCGCGGCGGATCTGGGCGTGTTCACGTTTCCTCGGGCTCTACGCCAGTTGGTGTTCGAAGACTCGGTTCACGCCGAACTGGGCAATTTCGACGTAGTCGCGCTCAAGCAGATAGTCGACACCTGCCCCTTCCTCCGACGCGGACAGCGAGTGCCGAACCTCAAGGATCACGAGCCGCGGTGCCATCGTCGGCCAATGGACGCCTTGGAGTACTTCGAGGTCATGCCCCTCAGTGTCAATCGACAGCAGGTCAACGTTCCGGTCGCCGTACTGGGCGTGCCAAAGCCTAGCGGCCGTGCGCTGAAGGACAGGTCGGGCGGTGATTGACGCTTTGCCCCGCCGCTGCAGTTCGGCCGCGATCGCCGGATCGAGGGTTGAAAAGCCGCTCGGCTGCGCTTCAAAGAATGTTCGTTCCCCATCGGTGCTCCCAATCACTGCCTCGACCACGACATCGCGGGGTCGCATCCGACGATGCAACTCGACGAGTCGTCCAATTGGTTCGACGGAGATTCCCGACCATCCCTTGGTGTACAGCAAGTAGGTATTGTTGGCCTTCAGAGGATGATTCGCACCAATATCTAGGTAAAGGCCCTTGAAGTCTCCAAAGTACTCCGCGAGGAAAGCGTCTTCCTTGAATTGGGAGAACGAGCCGCGACGCTTAGCTCTGGAGACGTAGATGAAACTTGTCAATGGTTGGACTCGGCGGGCGATGGGAATCGCTGCCAGACGTTGTTTCAGTGCAAGAATTCGCGCCTTCCTTGCCATTTTATGACCTTGATATCCTTCAAAATTCAAGTCAAGACTCCGATCGCGAGAGTTCGGTAGGCTACGGCAGTATCTCGCCAAGACGTCTGCGTGATGCTGGGAGCTTCGTAGTTCCCACTGGCAATGAATTCGGCCAATGCCAGCGCCAGCTGAGCAGTTTCTCCGACAGGCGCAGTCGTGGCGATCAACGCGTCGCTTCTCTCGCGGTATGGTTCAAGATCGTAGGTAAACGTTCTCGTTCCGAACCAAGTTGCCTCAGTTGGGACCAGGCCAAAGCCCTCGTACTGTGACAAGTAAAGTAGCGCGAGGCTCTCCCGCATTAGGGTGTGGAGGACGTCTGGCTCGACGTAGCCGACGAAGGTAGGTGGTCGCCTGACGCCCAGTCTTCTGAACTCTCCGCGAAGGTCCGCTCGAGCCCTTTCGCTTTGACTGCCCGTAACGACGATCCCGATATCGCCTAGCCCTGCCTCTTGCAGGGCAAGCCCGAACACTGCCAAATCGTCGTAGCGTTTGCTGACACGGTGAGCGATGCACACAACGGTAGGTCGACGGCAAGCGGATCGAGGCATTGGAGGCAGGTGATCGGCGCCGAGCGGGGCAACAGCAGTCAGGGCCGGAAGCCTGAAGCCCAGTCGTTCCGCTTCGCTGAGCGAGAAGCGGCTGATCGCAAGCAGAGCGCTCATTCGCGACGAGAATAGCGGCCATGCGACCCTCCGGTAGAGCCGTTCTCGCCTGCGGAAGTCGGATGGGTGAGCGAGGTGCCGAAGGTCGTTCAGCGTTCCAACGACCGGGGCCCCAAGGGGCGCGACCGAACAGCCGACGTTGGGCACGACGACCACGTCGGCGTTTGACACAAGCTTCCTTTGACGTATCGGTAGTTCAACCTGCTGTTGGAAGATGCGTCGGGGTCGTAAGGCGAACGTAGGCTCGACGATCTGGACGTCCAAGCCGGACGCCAAGTCGGCGCGGCCGAAGACAGTGAGGTCGTCGCATGGAAACTCAGTCCGCCAACCCTGCACGAGGCCCAACATCAGCGTGGCTGGGCCGCCACGATCATCTGCTCCGAGGCTGAAATCGAATAGGACCTTCATGTCGGCGCTTGCGTCGAGCTACGAGCTGGCCAGGACACTCGCGCTCGATCCGAACCTCCGGAGGCGAAAAACGCCTGCGAGACGATCGTCGATCAGAGTGACTCTGCGAGCGATCGGGAGGGGCATGGAGAAGCCCATCTTCCACATCGCAATCATGGCATATCTGGTGATAGCCCCGTGCTGGGTGACTGACCAGGAGTCAAAACTGTCCGACACGGGCTTGATTCTCAAGCGGTCGAGCGGGCGACAAAAGACGTCGGGCTCGCGTTTTCCAAAGACTCGTGTGCCGATGTCATAGAGGGGTGCACGGTACGGGTCGAAGGCGCCGAACTTTCCGCCGTCGACAAGTACCCGTGCTGCCTCAGGGAACGCGCTGGTCGTATCCATGTGGTGTAGGCAACCTCCTGATACGACCAGATCGAAGACATCGTTCTGGAACGGCAGTTCCTCGCCTATTCCGACTACCGCCTGGAATCGGTCGCCG
Source organism: Hydropsyche betteni (assembly GCA_028571205.2). Taxonomy (NCBI): domain Eukaryota; kingdom Metazoa; phylum Arthropoda; class Insecta; order Trichoptera; family Hydropsychidae; genus Hydropsyche; species Hydropsyche betteni. Next base: position 35,366 of record JAOXNN020228010.1, read on the forward strand.
ACACCGCAGTCAGAGGCGAGGGCACGAGCGTACTGGGCCTCCGCTAGGACCGGTGTAAGCAGCCAGCCCTCTCGCGCCCCGCCGATCAGAAGCCGAACGGCGTGGACGCCCGTGCCTCCTATTTGCAGAACTCGCCTTCTTGAGGGGTCGCCCAGGTATCGATACACGTCCAATTGGCTCTCGGCGTCGAAGACCGCGTCAAGCCAGGGGGTCACGCGCTCCAGGAACCGCCGCCCGCTCCTCACCTCCTCAAGCGCCGGTTCTAGGGCGAGCCGTGAAGGCGTATTCGTCAAACTCCCGATCATCGCCGCAGACACTTGGCCGTAGTAGTCCATCTCCGAGTAGGCCTCCGCATACTGCGGTGCGGTAAGGTCAAAATCGAGCGTCTGGCCTGTCGTGTTCATCTGCTCAGGCTCCAGCAAGATGGGAATCCCGTCGACCACCGGGAAACTTGCTCCGCCGTCAGCGGTTACGAGCACCTCGCCAACGAGAGTTGCCCAGTTGTCTTGGGCACCTCGACGCGCAGGGGCGAGAGCGGCGCGAAGTCGGTTGTCAACGGTGACTGCGGACAACGGCTGCAACGCCACGGGACGTGCCAGAACGGCTGTCACCTGTTCGCGAACGGACCAGAGGCCATAACTAGTCATTGGTCTCTCCCATGTGTACGACTTCGAGAGCGGTGGATCGCTCGACCGCGAGTGATCCACCAGGGATCCCCTGACCGCCAACACGTAGTGCTCGGCAAGATCTCTTGCCGCCGTTGTGACGTCGGCGCGCCTCAACTCTGACGCGAGCATCTCGCGCGGCATGTTGGTGCTGGAAGGCGACGAAGGCAATGAACATCCACAACTCACCCTCCCAGATGGCGTTGCTGAATATGGTCCAGCCGATGAGCGGAACGCCTAGGGTCGACGAACCGACGTACGATAGCGATCGAGGGTCCTCAGCGAAGAAATCTAGCGAAGAGGCGCGCACAGCGACCACAGCGAAGATAATTGCCGCTGCGAACAGCCCGAATACTCCTGCGATCTGCCACAGCTGCAGCGGCACGCTGTGACCAGCCGTCCCGTCGGCGAAGCCGGATCCCAATAGAGGTGAGCGATCGATCAATCGCCACGCTTGTTCTCGCAGGAGCTGTCGTCCGACATCGCTCTCGGATGTTGCTTCGAGCCCGAGAAATCGTCTAAATCCGATCGTCGAGGATGCGCGCTGAATGCCGAAAAGCATCGCGGGAGTCGCGAGTAATCCGTATGAAATGCTACGACCCAAGGGTTGATGTTTCAAATGCACCATCGCCGCCAATGTGGTGCAGCAAAGAAGCGCGCCCAGAGCCGCCCGACTGCCGCTATTTAGGGTTCCGACTAAGCCAAGAACGACGGAGACTATCCCCAGTGGAATCAACTTAGAAAATCTGTTAATGAAGGAAATGCAGCCAAGACTGAATAGAACAAAAGAGGCAAACCCAAGGCTGTTGGGGTGTGCCGTAAGTCCGACTGATCTGCCCGGAAAGATCGAGTGGTCGAAAAAGCTATAAATGACACTCGCAATAACTCCGATCTGCAGCCATGTCACGACCGACTCAACTGGCCAACCGTCGGAATGGATGAACCAGAACAAAGAAATTGCACTCGATGAGGCAAGAATGAAGGCCGCCAAATCTGTCATCGCAGCAGGTCGATCTGTATAGAGTGTGCCGGTAAAGGCACCGAGGACGACTAGGGCCGCCCCTAGAGCGATCGGGGACAAGCCGCCGACGACCCTGTTGCGTTTGGCACAAGACGCTAGGCCCAAGCCTGATCCGACAACGATCAGAAGATCGGAAGCGGTGGCCCCGGCAATTACCTGGAATGCCGACGAGGTCCAGGTAACTGTGACTAGGCCGAGCGAACACATCCATCGTGAAAATTTCAGCATCACGCCGCACCTCGCGTGGTTGGAGTCGGAGTGACACGCGAACTCAACGTCCTTCGAGGATTGTGGGAGTTGTTTTGGGGAAACTTCAACCTAGGTCCTTGTTCAATCGCGTCGGAGCTCTTCGGCGGGACGCGATCTGGTCCATGCGGCGCCACTAGAAGGATGATCTGCCTCTATTCTGACTTTCGACGTTTGAACAGCGCATCTGCCTGAAGGGGCCTTCCGCTGTCTGTTTGGGAGTTGTAGAGTCCGTACAGGTCGAATCCCGCACCGCACACATGACTGATCACCTCTCCAGCCAAGGCCTGCCCAAGATAGAGCTCGACGAATGAAACCTCGACATACAAGAAGTCGATGGATGTCAGAGCCTCGCCCATGCCATTTATTACTGCAAGCTCGGAGCCCTGGACGTCAATTTTCGCGAGGCTCGGCCGTCCGATTGACCTGCCCGCTGCCCAGGTGTCAAAGCGTTCAACCCGCACAGTCTCGACCCGGTCTTCACCGGTGCCGTGGAAGACTTTGGACTGCAGTTCCGAGATCGCAAGGAGCGATGAGCTGTCGGCTGACTTCGACACATGGAAACCGGACTCTCCAGCGCAGTCGGAAAGCGCGATTGGGTGTACCGAGACTGAAGGAAGGATCGACTTCATGATGGCCCCACACTCAAGGAGCGGTTCGAAGGCATCGATGGTGCAGTTGGGGAAAATGCGGGACGCGAGGAGCGAGAACTGGCCGCGGTTGGCGCCGATGTCGAAGACATGTCGAACGTCGAGATCCTGAAGATGGAGGTGCTCGACTGACGGGGCGACGCCGCGTCGCAGCGCCTGCCGATTCTGAAGCGACTGCAGACCAGCCGCGACCTTGCGGAGTCGAAGCAGCGTGAGCGACAGGTTGAGCGCTTGGCGGCCGCGGAGACTCGTCACTGGACCCATTCTCCGAGGCTAGCCGGCTGCTGGGGGGTCGCTTTGGCGTGGCGAAGGTCGATCTCGGCTGTCGACGCGAGGTCGATATTGGATTGGACTACCCGGGCTCCGATGTTGTGTAGAAAGGCCGACGTAACAGAACCGATATCGAACAGTTCGAGTGCCGCAGCTCGCGCCCGTAGTCCGTACATTGTTGCTGTCTCGGGATCCAAGGAGAGGAGCCAAGATACAACGTCGTCGCCGTCCGCGGTGGCGATACCAGCACCTCGGCCGGTCGTCAGGATCGCCGATGGGTTGTCTGGCGACATTAGACAGGCGATGGGTCGAGCCGCACACAGATAGCTCAACACCTTGCTTGGGACGCAAGCTTCGTTTGCATTCTCGTCGAGCGTGACAAGTAAGGCGTCCGCCGAGGCCAGTACGAATTCGAGTTCCTCGAGCGGCTGGAGCGGAAGCAGGTGGCAGCGAGGGTGTTCGGCAAGATCCGCGAGAGCACAGAGTTGGTCGAACCCGTCGCCGGTGCCGACAACAATGACCTCAAGTCGGTTGTGCTCGAGGAGTTCGGTGCAGATGCGGCGTACGTCTTCGGGCCGGTGCTTGGTACCTAGAGTTCCCGAGTAGACGACCCGGAAGGATTCGGAGGCGAGGCCATGTCTCTCGCTCCATGGGTTGATGCGCTGCTGCGGTGAGACCTTGCTGAGAGGCGCCCAGTTCGGCATGACCACGGTTGGCCCTCGACGGCCGGCCACTCGGGCCATCGCCGCGAACCCAGGGGAGATACAGATTAGATTCGGCGCACGGCGGACCAGGTGCCGCTCGAGAATCGCCAGGACCCAGGCAGCCGACCGTTTGCCTGACAAAGATGCTAGGCAAGCCTGTAGGTCTTGCAGCCACAGGGTGAAGTAGAGGCCGCGAGCGCGGGCGAAGATCAACAGAATGAGCGCGCTGATCACGGGCACCTGGCAGGCTACGAAGTGGGTCTGGCGGCTCGATCTGCGGGCTGCCCAGGCAGTCCTGAATCCGTACCCGATCTCGTCGAAGATCCGTCGCGTAGGGCGGAGCTTGTCGAAGTCGTGTCCCAAGTCAATCGGGACCACTGTTACACCGAGGGAGCGAAGGCGGTCGAAGTCGCCGTGTGGCGTAGCGTTGGAGCTGCAATACGAGTAGGTCACCGTGTCGAAGTGGTCAACGAGGCCTTCAGCCAAGTCGGCGGTGAACGGATGGCCGGCGTAGTCGACGAGCCAGATCCCTTCGGTCGGCCGGTCCGATGGGCCGAACAGATCCTCGTCTACCCTAGGTCGGCGCGATTGCCAACGTTGAACTCTTGTGTCCATCAAAACGCTCCGTGGCCTGTGAAGACGCACCGCAAGGTCCGCAGCAATATGCGCGCGTCCAATCCAAGCGATTGCTCGCGGACGTAGCGGAGGTCCAGTCCGACACGCTCGTGATAGGGGAGGTGATTGCGCCCCGACACTTGCCACAGGCCAGTTATGCCTGGCCGAATGCTTAGGACCACCGGCAGTGCGTCTCCGTACCTCACGGTTTCAGGTGGTAGGACAGGCCGAGGGCCGATGATACTCATCTCGCCCCGCAGGACGTTCACTAACTGGGGCAGCTCATCAAGGCTCGTTCGGCGGAGCCAACGACCGATGGCAGTAACGCGAGGATCGCGACGCGCCTTTTGGTCCCGTAGCCACTCGCCTCGGAAGTCGGCATCGGTTGCGAGGAGCTGAGCCAGGCGATCATCGGCGCCGACGTGCATCGTCCTGAACTTGAGGCATGTGAAGATCTGACCTCGGCGTCCCACCCGCTCCTGGCGAAACAGAACCGGGCCATCGCCCGCGATCCACACTCCAACCGCCAGAATCGCCATCAGCGGTCCAGCGGCGAAGAGAGCGAGGGTCGCTGTAGCGACATCGAGAAAGCGGCGAAGTGGTTGCAGATCGGCCCGTAGAGCGAGATCCCTCGGAGGTTCGTCGAGTGACCGGAGATAGGACCGGACTCTGCCCTGGTCAGTAAGGTCGATGACGAACTCACTGCGGTGGCCGTGAAGCGTCGCTTGCCGCAACTCGGCGTCGGTGGAGGACGAGGTTCCCCGTGCCCAAGTCTCGTTTGTTCGCCCCACACAGACCTCCGCCACTGCACTCGACCCACTGGATTTCAACGACGTCGCACAATGTGGCGCTGCAGTCGAATTCGCTCTTGAGAGGCTAGTCTATGCGCCACCGTTTCGGTAGCCTCAAGGAAAATGACTCAACACTCTCCGCCGGCAGGGTAACTGTGCACTCGGCGACGCCAGCTCTATGAACGCCCTGAGGGTGATTTGGGGCGAGACCGCTGCTCCACCAAGTGACCGTTGCCCGCTGCCGGGCGGGGTCTCCGGGATTGCTGGCTCGGGCCGTACTGGCCGTAGCCTCGGTCGCTCTCGACGCCGACTAGTACGAGTCCAAGCACGTTTGCGCCTGCTTTGCGCAAGCTGTCAACCGCGGTGGCCAACTCATTGCGGGAGGTCTTCCCCGCTCGTGCGACAAGGACCGTCGCGTCGACGTGTCGGCTCAACGCGAGCGCATCGGACACCGGAAGCACGGGCGGGGTGTCGAACACCACGAGGTCCGACTCTCGTTCGAGAGTTGTCAGTAGATCCCGGAAGGCAAGGGACGAGATGAAGTCGCTTGGGCTGAGGGGCGCAACCCCAGCTGGAAGAGCAACTAGGCTATAGTCGGGATGCAAGACTTGGACAGCGGACTGGTCGAGCGGAGTGTTTTGGAGAACGCAGTTTGTCATCCCGGGCTCGAGGGCCAGGTTGAACACCTGATGGACGCGTGGGCGCCGGAAGTCGGCGTCGGCGAGCACGACCCGTCGACTTGATGTTGCCATCACCCAGGCCAGGTTGCACGCCGTTGTGGTTTTGCCCTCCGACTGATTGGCGCTGGTCACCATTATTGACGCCACGGGGCGATCGAGCGTGGCGAACTCGAGTGCAGTCCTGACCTTTAGGTACGCATCCGCAGGGGCCGAATCGGGGGTGTTGGCTGCTGAGAGCGCCAAGTCACCTCGGTCACCTCGCCTCGGAACTGGAATGGAGCCGAGAAGCAGGAGGCTAAGAGCCGCAGGAATATCAGCGGCCGACTTAATCGAGCGGTCGAGGTTTTCGATCACGAGAGCAAGGCCGACGCCCATCAATGTGCCTACTACGCTAGCGAGTACGAGGTTGCGCCAGAGAGGTGGATTGACCGAACCAGTGGGTGCCGCCGCGACTTGAATGACTTGAGCCGTGCCCAACGCATCGATCCGGCCCTTCAGCTGAAGGTTCGCCACGGCACTGCTCACAGCGACGATCTCACCATCGATCAAGCTCTGACGCATGGCGTCAGTGACGCCCCGTCGCTCATTGGCCAACTCCTCCAAGCGATCGCCAAGTTGCTCGACGGCCTCCGTGATGCTCTCCGCAGCCTGGCTCTGTTTGACTGAAACGTACGCATCAGCCCAGGCGTTGGCGACGAGAGCTGCTCTTTCGGGTGTACCCGCATCGGCGGTGAAGATGAGCACGTCAGCGGTTTCGTCGGCCGCGAGAGTGATCTCCGGTTCGTCGCCGAGCGCTTCGACCACGCGACTACGAACCTCGTCGCCATCGGCGAGCGAGATCTCATTCGATAGCTCGCGTGAGAGAAACCCGGGGTTCTCTGAGCCCGTTCGGATGGCGTCCTGTGCCGCCGTGTTCGCGAGAAGTACCCGAGCAGAAGCCTCGTACCTCGGGGCCCTCACGGCCGAAGCCCCATAACCCAGTACCAGCGTGGCAAGCAGCACCAACAGAATCCACGGCAAACGTCGACGAAAGATATCGAGGTAGTCCCCGAGCGATGTCTCGTCGCCGCCCTCATATGCGTTCAGCATCCGGGGGAGCGTAGTCTCGTTCTCGCGCATGCGAAACAGCGGGAAGTCCGTGGAGTCAAACCGAGTAGCCTGGCCCGATGGGCAGCAGGCTCGATGCGTCAACCGTCGTTGTGAATCTCTCTCTCGACCCGCTCTTCGAAGATGTTGCGAGCGACCTTGACCGCGGCAGTCCTGGGCGTCCGTAACGTCGCAGGATCTGATCGGCGTTGTCGCCGGCGAAATCGCCATCGACGATCTCCGGCGCCGCTCGTGGCGTCACCGCCCTTGAGCGCGATCGAACGGGTCATGGCCCGGTCAGGTCGTCAGAGCCAATTGCTCGGGCCAAGAAGGCACCCGCCAAGAAGCGCCGCCCGTCGTCTGGCCCCAAGTAGTCGCCGCGGTCCTTTGCGTCGCCTGCAATGCAGCATCGATTCCCATCGTCGACCGTCCTCCCCGCCAACTTGCTGACGGGTGGCGATTGCGCGGTCACTGGGCGCTGAGGGATTCGTCCCATGTCATGCAGCCGTTCTGGGCGATGGTTCTGGACTCGACGGAGGAGACTGCTCATGCTCGATGACAACCCGGTGGACGACGTCGCTGGATGGGTGCGTCGTTGACCCTGCACCGTTACCTGCGCTGAAGCTGGGTGCCACTGATTGCGGCGGTCTCCGGCGCGGCCGCCGGATCAGCGATGCCGGCATCGGTCGAACCAGCCATGTCGGCCTCTGCCACTCTTCCGTATCCGATGAGGCCACCTACCGTTCTATGACGCCATTCTCGCCCACCAAGCCGGGATCATCGAAGACGAGGGGCCGCTGGCGGAGGCCGAGGTAGCGACGGGGGAGCAGGCGGTTGCGTTGACCGTCGACAGCTCACCCACCTTCTCGTTGTCCCAGATCGTGCTCACCATCGAAGGCGATTCGACCGACGCTGCTCGCGTCGTCGTTGATGATCTGGCCGAGCGGCTGGTCGAGGCCAATCGAAGCAGGAGCTCGGATGAAGTGTCCGAGGAAGTGGCCCGCATCTACGCCGCGGTCGCCGAACAACAGACCAAATTCGATGAACTGACGGCCGATATCGCTCCGCTCGCTACCAGGGTCGGCGAGATCGGCAACCTACTCGACGCCGGTGTGGGTGATTCGGGAGCGCTGAGTGCGGAACGCGAGGTCGGCCGGACTCGGCTGGGTCTTCTCGGGCGCGAGGCCGACCCGAGCCCGGCCGCAGCATCCTCGGCGATTGCGTAGGAGCCCCGCCGATCAGGTTCGAACGCCAGTAGGGCGCTTGCCGCCAGACTTCCACATACCAAGGTGTCGGCAGCGAAGGTTGTTCGGCGGTGATTAGCGCCCGTGGTGCGGCGGCATCGACCTCCCCTTGATCGAGCAGATCGAGCATGTCGTTCAGCGCCGCCGCTGAAAGGCCGACGTGGGCATCGATGACCACCCGATGGCCTTGGGCGATCTGGTGGGCCCGATTCAGCGCTGCAGGTTTCGACGTTTCACGAAGTCCGACGACCTCGGCTCTCGGATCGACCTGTCTAGGTAGCTACTTGCCCCTGAAGAAGTGGGGTGTTGCTTGCTCTAGCGGCGTGGTGCGGTTGGTGGTCGTGGCCGAGATTCGGTGTCCGGGCGCGGCGGGTCTGCGGCTCGCGGGATGCGTGTCGGGTTGTCGCCGGGTGTCAGTGGGTGAGGGCGGCGATCTTGATGGCGTTGTGGCTGAGGACGCCCCAGCCGCACCAGGTTCGTGCGCCTTCGAGGCTGCGGAGCCGGGCTCGTCCCCAGCCGTGTTGGCGTTTCAACGCGGCGATTCTGCCTTCGGCGCCGGTGCGCCATTTGACGAGTTCGACGAACCGAGCTTCGGCTTCGACTTGCTGGCGGCACGGCCGGGTTTGCCTTTACGAAGGATCGCGACCAGCTCGACACCGAGTTCGGTCAGCTCCTCGTCGAGCGATGTTTGGCCGTAGCCCCGATCTACGGTGACAGCCTGGGAACGACACCGGTAGCCGCGATGGCCCGGGCGATCGCGGGAGCGAGGCGGGGTGCGTCGGCCGGCATTCCGGCTTGGATCTCGTAGTCGACAACGATCCCGTCGCGGTTGTCGGTGACTTGGCCGGTGTAACCGAACTGGGTTGGTGTGGCGAGGCTGCCCTTGCGGATCGGGCGGGCATCACCGTCATGGAGCGACACCCGCCGGGTCTTGGGGGCCGGGGTTTCGCCGGCCAGTCGGACCCTGGTCTGGGAGATCACTTGGGTGACGGAGTCGATCAGGTGGGCAAGATCGGCCAGCATCCGCCGCAACCGTTTTACTGGCCGTTCACCCATCCGTCGTGCGTTGATCAGGACATGTTTGGCCTGCTCAACAGCGGTTTCGGCGAGATCGGCGAGTTCACCGGTGATGACCAGCACCTCGGTCTTGGCGTCGTCGGTGCGGCGACGCAACTTCGACCCGATCCGATGCGCCCCTTGACGGGCGGCAGCAGTCTGATCATCGAAACCGGTCCGTGGCGCGATCCCCGCAGCCTGCAAGCGGGCAACAAGCACCGAGATGCGGGTGATGCCTCTGATCAACAGACCAGAGTCGGTCGGGTGTTTGATGTCGGCCGGCACGACCGTCGTGTCCGCCCGCAACCGTCCCATGTCAATCAGACCGGCTTCCACGCCGACCGCGACGAGATGAGTGTGCAGGGGTCGACACCTCAGGTGGCGGTCTGCTGGGGTGCGATGCCCGTTTCGTTCGCTGGGTTCTGCGCCAGCCGTTCCCGTAGGTCGATGATCGATGCCGACTCCTGAAGCTCGATGGCTTCGCCGCCGGTGTGGCTGCGGATGAAGGGCTTCACCGGCACCAGCATGGTGGCTACCAGCACCTGGACGGCGGTGGCGACGAGAATCTGGATGTCGAGGAGCAGCGACTGGTTGGCCACGTAGTGGAGGTCGAGACGACGATAAGCCGAGAAGTTGGCGTTCGATCGGGCTTCGACCTGCCACAGGCCGGTGACTCCGGGACGCAGGGCGAAGCGGGTGCGAAGCTCGTCGTCGAACGCCGCAGCTTCCTCGGGCAAAGCGGGCCGCGGGCCGACCAGGCTCATCTGACCCCGCAGGACGTTTACCAACTGGGGGAGTTCGTCGATCGAGGTTTCGCGAAGCAGGCGTCCGGCCCGGGTGACCCGCGGGTCATTGGTCATCTTGAACAGCGGGCCCGAGCGTTCGTTGCGCTGGGCCAGTTCGTTCTGCTGCTCGCGGGCGTTGGTCGTCATGGAGCGGAACTTGAGCATTCCGAACTCGGCGTTGTTCACGCCGACGCGAGCCGATCGATAGAAGACCGGGCCTCGGTCGTCGAGTTTGATGAGCACAGCGGCGGCCAGCATGAAGGGGCTGGCGAGCAACAGGCCGAGGCTTGCGCCGACGATGTCGATGGCCCGCTTGGTCAGGTGGTACGCCTTGGACGGCTGGCTCCAGGCGATGCTCACGAGCGGCTCGTGCACGACCGAGCTGACCCGAAGGCTGCCCGAATCGAGGCGGGCGACACCCGTGCTCAGCATTGGTTCGACGCCGGACTGGCGGAGTACACCGAGGATGTGGCGGAACTGCGGGCTGCGGAAGCCGGTGGTCGTCACCATGGCCACGTCGACCTGGTGGATCGTGAGCAGCTGGCTCAGGCGATCGATCGGTCCCAGCCACAGGTTGTCGAGTCCGTTGCGCTCGGCGGTCGTGAGATCGCCGATGACACCGACGAACTCGAGGTTGATCTCGGGGTGATCGAGGATGAGACCCGTGACCTCGTGGGCGTCCTCGCCGACGCCGATGACGGCGACTCGCTGGCCGTGGGTGCGCCGGAAGACTTGGCGAATGACGCCGCGCAGGACCAGCAGACCGAGGAACGACGCAAGCCAGCCTTCGGCCAACACCAGACCGGAGACCCGATGGTCGAACACCATGGCCAGAAGACCGGCGGCGATGACGCCGACGGTGGCCGCGGAGCCGACGACGGCGACATCGTCGGAACGAGTGGGGAGCGACTGGGCCGGTCGGCCACGACGATGCAGCACGACTGCCGCCGCCGCCCCAGCGAGGAAGGCGATGCCGAAGCGGGCGAATCCGGGGCCGTTGCCTTGCTCACCCAGCGTTACCGCTACCGCCCAGACCACGAGTACGAGGACGAGCTGTGCTCCTCTCGCCCAAATGGATTGGGGGCCGCCACCCAGGTACTTACTCAAAATGTCTCCCGCACGATTGTCTCCCGCGTTGATTTTCTGCGCCGTGCTCATGAACCGATAGGGCATAGGCCACTCTGACGTCACCAGCCGTTCAGAAGTCGCGCAGTGGGAGAGTAGCTCGTCACGCAGGGCGAGGAGCCATGGGTGAATATCGTCACATGGGTCGCCGGACCTAGAGATTTGTCGGTTGAGGATGGGAGCGTCCGGGTAGCGCCTTCACGTGGACACTGCAAAAATCTCGACGTTCTCCAGGGTGGACCGCTTGGCCGGATGGTCGTGGCGTCTGCTGGTGATCGGTGCTGCCCTTGCGGCCACGGGGGTGATTGCGGTGCGTCTCCGCCTGGTCCTCCTGCCGGTGCTCGGAGCGCTCCTCCTCACCCGGCTGCTGTGGCGGCCCACTCGCAAACTGACGCACGCCACAGGCACCCGGGGGCTCGCCGCGGCCGCCATGATGCTCGTCGTCACGGGTTCGGTCGGCGGGCTCATTGCTGGCGGGGCCTACATCCTCAACGACCGAGAGACGAGGTCCTCGACACCGTGGATCAAGGGTGGGCCGACCTCGAGGACCGCATCGTCGGCATGGACATCGTCGACATCGATCGGAGCGAGCTGCAGACAGCTCGTGAAGACATCCTGGCGTCGGTGCGCGAGTGGTCGGGCTCCCGAGAGGTCCTGACGAGCAGCACCCGAGTCGCCGCCGAGATCGTGTCGGGGCTTCTCCTGTGCGTCATCCTCACCTTCTTCTTCCTGAAAGACGGCGCTGCGATGACCGCCGCGTTGCTGCGCCGGATCGACCCTCCGGCACGCGCCAACGCAAAGGTTCGACTGGCCGGTGCATGGGAGGGCCTCGGCGCATTCCTTCGAGGCGCAACCATCCTCGGCGCGGTCGAGGGGGCCGTGGTGTGGGTGTCCATGCTCGCGGTGGGGGCCAAATTGGGCTATGTGGTCGCGCTGCTCACCTTCATGAGTGCCTTCGTCCCCATCGTCGGAGCCTTCGCCGCCGGCGTCACCGCGGTCCTCGTCACTTGGGCCACCGCCGGCCCCACCGCGGCGTTGATCGTTGCCGGCGTGATGCTGGTGGTGCAACAACTCGACAACGACGTCCTCGCACCGTGGATCTACGGTCGCTCATTGCGAGTCCATCCCGTCGTCATCCTCCTGGTCATCGCCGGCGCCGCCGCTATCGCCGGCATCGGCGGGGCCATCGTCGCCATGCCGCTCCTCAGCCTGTTCGCCGGCGCCCTGACACAGGACACCGGCGAAAAGGGGAGCGAGGCCTCGCCTCGGTGGATGCCCGTCCTAGAGAATCGGGCGCGTCTGCGGCTCGCGTTCGTAGTAGCGGTGCGCGGCGGCGTCGATGAGCTCCGGACCGAGGCCGACGACGCCGTCGCCCGGCACGACGTTGGCCTTGTCCAGCAGCACCTGGGCCTCGGCCGTGTGGCCAATGGCCTTGAGGTGGTTGAACGCATCAGACACGAACTGGACGGCCGCCGCGTCCTCCGCCAATGCGGCCGCGCCTTCCTCGGTGACCACGATCGCGATGGCGTCACACGTCACCGACGGCGTGCCGGCCAGCTGACCATCGGCATCCATCGCCTTCGGTTTGGTTGCGACCCCCAGCAGCTTCGGCGCAATGAGGACCGGCGTCGCTCCGGCGTCTTTGACTTCGGCTGCGACCTTGGCGACGTCGGCCGATGCGGACCCGTCGGTGAACAGGATCCCCACCTTTCGTCCTTCGAGCGTCGGCTCCGCCTTGACGACGATGGACAGCGACGGCGACAGCTCGAGGTCCAGCGGTTCTACCGCCGCCGGTGACGCCTCGGGCACTGAACAGCCGAGGCCGGTTGCCACTCGCTCGGCCAGCTCGGCATCGACGTTCACCAGGTTCGCCAGCGCGCGTGTCCTCACGTGGGCCAACGTCACCTTCGACAGTTCGAACACGAAGGCCGAAACGATGTGGGCCTGCTCGATCGGCGTCTGGCTCACGAAGAACATGCGAGCCTGGCTGTAGTGATCGGCGAAGGTCTCAGCACGAACTCGCACCTTGGGTCCCTCCAGCATTTCGGGGAACGTGGCGAACGCGTCGGCCGACGGGCGTGGTCCGGGCTCTTCCCCGGCCAGGTCGAGACTGTTCGGTTCGTAGTTGGCCCGACCGGTCGGGACGAGGGTCTGCATCATTCCGTCACGCTGGAAGTTGCCGAACGGGCACTTCGGTGCGTTGATCGGGATCTGGTGGAAGTTCGTGGTCCCGAGGCGCGACTTCTGGGTGTCGAGGTAGCTGAACAGCCGCCCCTGCAGCAGCGGGTCGTTGGTGAAGTCGATGCCGGGCACGATGTTCGAGGGCAGGAACGCCACCTGTTCGGTCTCGGCGAAGAAGTTGTCCGGGTTGCGATCGAGGACCATGCGGCCGATCACCTGCAGCGGCACCACTTCCTCGGGGATCAGCTTGGTCGCGTCCAGCACGTCGTAGGGGAGCGAGTCCGCCAGGTCCTGATCGAAGGTCTGGACGGCCAGATCCCACTCGGGGAACGCTCCGGCGTCGATCGACTCCCAGAGGTCCCGTCGGTGGAAGTCGGGGTCGGCGCCGGCGAGTTTCACCGCTTCGTCCCACAGTGTCGACTGCAGTCCCAGGCGGGGACGCCAGTGGAACTTGACGAAGGTGCTCTCGCCTTCGTCGTTGACGAAGCGGAAGGTGTGGACACCGAACCCTTCGATCATGCGCAGCGACCGGGGAATGGTCCGGTCCGACATCGCCCACATGATCATGTGGGTCGACTCAGGCATGAGCGAGATGAAGTCCCAGAACGTGTCGTGGGCCGACGCGGCTTGGGGGAACCCCCGGTCGGCTTCCATCTTCACCGAGTGGACGAGGTCGGGGAACTTGAGCGCGTCCTGGATGAAGAAGACCGGGATGTTGTTGCCGACGAGATCCCAGTTTCCCTCCTGGGTGTAGAACTTGACCGCGAAGCCGCGCACGTCACGCGGGGTGTCCACGGATCCGGCGCCGCCCGCGACCGTGGAGAACCGACAGAACACGGGTACTCGCTCGCCCTCGGTCTGGAACAGCGACGCTCGTGTCAGGCCGGGAATCGGAGCCGTGCACTCGAAGAACCCGTGGGCGCCAGAGCCCCGGGCGTGCACGATCCGTTCGGGGATGCGTTCGTGGTCGAAGTGGAAGATCTTCTCCCGGAGCGCGAAGTCCTCGAGCAGGGTCGGGCCTCGGGTGCCGGCCCGCAGCGAGTTCTGGTTGTCGCTCAGCGGCACCCCGTGGTTCGTGGTGAGGCGGTTGGTGGTGCGCGGGTCTGCGCCTCGCTGATGCAACTCGCCGCCCGCTCCCAGCTCTTCTCGATCCGCAGGCGTAGCCGCGGACGCTTTCGCCTTCTTGGCGTTGGTCGCCTTCTTGGTCGCTGCCTTGGTCACATTTCATCCTTCGCTTGTCACATGGTTGGACCGGCCAGACCGCGACGATGACGTCGGTGAACCGGCCGGGGGAAGCTGGGTCCTTCCCCATTCACCGCATTCCAAACACCGCCAGCGCAGTCAGGGTTTGCGAGACCGGCTGTGTGGGCAAGCGGCTGGTTACCCACATACCAAGGAGGCTCCCATGAGCGGCAAGACAGACGACCTGAAGGGCCGAATCAAAGAGGCCGCCGGTGATCTGACCGGCGACAAGGACCTACAGCGCGAAGGCAAGGCCGATCAGGCCGCCGGCAAGATCAAGGACAAGGCCAAGGATGCCAAGGACGCAATCGACGACAAGGTCGACGATGTCAAGGACAGAGGTTGTCCCGAGTTCCGTGGAACTTCGGTGGCGGCCCGGTGTTGTTCAGGCTGCTTCTTCCTCCTCATTATGAC
>JAOXNN020228082.1:0-13182 GCA_028571205.2 Hydropsyche betteni
TCGACAGCAACTTCTATAACATGTTTGGCCAGATCACTTGCGATTGTTTCGTTTGTTGCTGAGGGATGATGTTGGCACGATATGAGTATTGTGTGGACTCTGATAGGTTCTATAAAAACTCCAGTTCTTTTGTACTCAACAGTCACTTGCACCTTGGCGTCTGGTCTTATCCAGTCAATAAGTTTCTTAGTTTTGCACTACTCAAGTCTCTGGATGAGTTTGTTGCAGAGGGAATGGCTAAGAGGCATAAAATCATCGCTTTCGTCGGAGGCGTATCCGATCATAAGTCCCTGATCGCCAGCACCGATATCTTCGGGGGCTTTATTAAGATGGACTCCTTGGGCGATGTCGGGAGACTGTTTATCGATAGCTACAATGATAGTAGCGTTTTTGTAGTCCATACCTGAATAGAGATGAAAAATACCTACATCAACAGAATCATAGCCTACTTCCTTGATGGCTTTTCGCACGATCTGCTCGAAAGAGATGTCAGCTTTGCTCGAGATCTCTCCAAACACCATCACCATATTGTTCTTTACAGCAGATTCACAGGCGACCTTGGCTTATGGATCTTGTGAGAGGCAAGCGTCAAGAACAGAGTCAGAGATGATATCGCAGAGTTTGTCAGGGTGACCGGAAGTCACACTCTCAGAAGAGAACAGGAAATGCCCCTTGGGAAGTACGTACTCCTATGTTTACATTGTTGTAGAAAAATAAAAAGATCAAGTAGAAGTTAATAGATAGAGGTAGGTGTTGCATATTGTTGCTAGTTTCTTCAGAGTGAAAATACTTATAGATCATCCCATCAGTAGTACGATAGAAGAAGTAAATGAGTGTGTTTCCTTTTACGAGCCCATACGAACTGGAACTGGTTAGGATACTATCCAAGATGTGATCTTGTATCTGGGGAATGGTACAAAGCGCCTAGCACAAATTGACTTGCAGGCACAATCGCATCTGCTTGGATTTCAACTCTTGAATTTGCGTAAAAGCTAAGCCAACTTATAGTATACTCTCAATATTTCAAGTAAATTTATCAAAGTTATGCATTGAAGGAAGTACAAGAATAGGCAACATCCTACAGAATTCAAATGGTTGTCTGGTGTTTTTACAATTTAGAAGTTAAAGCCCTTGTTATAGCAAGAAGGATCAAGAAATCGATGTGAAAGGCTTCGAAGCCGTTCAGAAAGGTAGCACGACCCTAATTATGAGATGGTAGATTATAAATCAATTCGACATGACTTTTTATACGGATAGAGTGTAGGTCATGGATTAAAACTAAGGATTATTCTTGAGAGTGTAGTCCTAAATTGACATTTGAACCCAGGTGCTAGTGAATTAGAAAATACTGATTAAATATATTTTTGATACTTCAACGCCTCCGAATAACAATTAATACAGCAGAATATACGTATCATTCATCTTCGATTTCAATAATTTCACTTTATTTTTTGTTGATTTGACTACTCATAAAACCACCCATCTGAGGAATCCCTAGTTGGGGATGCATGGGCATAGGATGGTAAAACATCATTGGGTTCATCTGATTCATAGGCCCTACCATTAAAGGGAAATTCCCTCCTGGAAACATCTGTGGGCTTGCAGAATTCGATGACATGATTCTCCTTGCCGCAAGTTCCTCCGATACGTAACTCATAGGCTTATTGCTTATTGGTTGAGGAGATGGAAGAACCGATGAAGTTGTTTTCTTGGGGTTGGGGGACGATGCGCTCTTAGTGATCTACTTCGCCTACTGCTATTTAGCCTCATTTACAGTGTTAGATCCAGAAACTTGAACATTTGATGCTTGCTATTTCTTATCAATCGTCTTTTTGGCCTTCTTTTTGATTTTGTCCACTGCATCTGGATCCTTATCCTTTGGATCTTTAGTCTATTTGGCTTTCTTCTAGTTCGTAATGGAGGGTTTAGTTGTTTCCTACGGGAGTTTCCTCTTAGCTTCGTCCATGGGAACTTCTCTACCAACCGCCTAAAGTATTTCCAACCTATGCTGGTACATATCCGACTTAACGAAGTCGGCTAAGCTTCCCTCGAAGGAACAGAAATCAGAGTAGTCTGCATACACTAAATGCATATTGTTTTTGACTTTGGCAAAAGTGACATCCTACTCATCGTCAATAAATGAGTCGTCAATGTCGTAGTAGTTAAAGTCTCTCATTTATTCATCCTACTTTACGATATTTTTGGATTTTCTAGCAGCACCCGATTTTTTGGCAACCTTTGATGTGGCTTCTAATTGTCCATGCATTAGAATCTTTTTGTAGATGGTGTCTGTCACCTCATTCAGATTGTAGTTCTTCTTCACTGAAGTGTCTTCAGCAGGAAGAGGTAGGTCAAGTCTTTTGTAAAATTACTTAGGCTGGTTCTTTTTGTCTTTTAGAAAATCCTTCAAATAGCAAATTTCTCTCTCGTTTTTGTACTCTATCCTGCATAAACACTCATTTACCACTAGTATGAAGGCAACTCTCTTGGAGGTTGAGAGTCTTTAGGCAGTTCTGTAACTGGCTTTATTGGCTCCATGTGAATGTAATTAATTATTCATAATGCCACCAACCCGTAATATTTGATTATGGGTGTCTCTATCAGCATATTATTATTCAGGAATTGGGAACAATTGGGTCATTATTACTATCGCTAATGACAACTGGATATGTGCCAAAAATACTGTAAAATCATTTGCTGCAAACACATTATTCAATATTTATTTGAATTTTGTCTGCGCATAATAAAATGGAGAAGAAAAACTAGCAACCTCAATAACAAGAAGTACCTTTTAACTGGAAGCCTGTTGAGATCAATAAATAGGAGAAGGTGAAGCTCAACAGCTTTTTAGAGAAGGTATGCGAGTCCATAAAAACATAAGACGACCTTGATTCAAAGATTTCGTAAGTTTTGAACGGATGGCGTAAAGAAACCCAGCAATGATCTTATGATTTAGTATGAATTTCTAAACAAAGTGCCATGTTTGTATTTAGCAGTTCAACTCTTGTTCTTTTGTGTTAAGTTATGAAAAAAATAAAATGATAGTTAATCCTGCAGCGAGAATCCAGTAGACTCAACTCATATTGTAACGGCTTGAGAAGAAGCTTGAGAAGTATTACCTTCCTGAGAAAGACTCCTCTGGAGGTGACGTTGAAGACATTAAAGATATAAAGGCACGCATAATCAAAAACATAGAGAGAAACAACACTCCCAAAGAAGACTGCATTGCTCTGGACATTAAACACGCTAAAAGCCTCGATAACAAACCGAAATCAAGTTAAAGTATAGGCACGGATTCGAGATTTAAAAAGCATAGTCAAAAGAAATAACAGCCGAGTTAGAGTATCGATAGGAAAGGATAACTTCTTCATGAGATTAGAGATCTAAAGAAGAGGTTGTAGAAGATAGAGAAGAAACACAAAGTAAAGGAGAGTAAACTGCAGAAGGAAGTACATCAGTTGCGGCACGATCTCCAAAAATCAACTAAACTTAACAGAACCCTCATAAAGCAGTTGTCTCCGATGAGAAGCGACAAAAAACTGTCTAGAGATAAGTGTTATGAGGAATGTTTGAGACCAGTTACTAGGGAATGCACAAAGCATAAAAAGAATAAATGATATTGTTTTATTTTTGAGAACAACTCATGACTGAGCAGTACATACTAAGTGTTGTATATTAGCCATTTCTACAATAATATAAATATCACAAACATGAAAATCGTAGAAACAACCCTTAACATTCCTCTCGCCACTAAAAAACTAAACACAAAAATAGAGTATCTCTCCAAAGACAAGAAGGAGGCCGAAGAGTATATCAACGATCTTGAGTATTCTCTGAAACTGAACAAGGATGTACTGAATAAACTCAGAGACCCATGCAAACAACCTGATTACCTGGAGAGTATCTTGGAGTCGATGGAGCGGTAGAACACGGTCTTCAAACGCAGACTCTAGATCTAAAAGTAAACCAAGGAAAAGGCATTTCGACAGTGTTCTGAGAAGTAGGAGCAGCGTATCGCTCAACAGCAATTCTATGAGGCTCGCATTGCTTAGTTGTAACTCAGAGCAGAAGAACTCAGGAAGTTGATGCACTAAAAGTAGGTTTCCTTCGCCAAGATCATCGAACGCCTTAATCAATACGAATAAATGGAGGAAGAACCATTAAAGGACAAACTGGACAATATTGACTTTACTTTTGAGGAGGGTTTCACTCGAAAGCTCATCTCTAAACTCCATGGAGAGAAATCCAAACTACAACAAGAAGTTGCTCTAGCTAATCGGTAACTTGAACAATACAAGACAGAGCGATAGAAAATTAAAAAGGCGTTGACTTCCAGGATGAATTTCTATAGGTTTAGGGAGACACTACTTGCGAGTGAGGCAGGGAGTCACTTAGTTTAGAGAGATGAGCCGAATCTGGAGTAGGCGCAGCAGAGATAAGCAGAAATATAAAAGATGATGGAGAAGTAGTTCTCAAACCCTTCCAAGCTGTCCAAGTAGTTGGTGAAGATTATCAAAAAAGAGAAGTTAGCAAACGATATTATGGAAAGGGAATTTAAAGAGTCGGTTTAAGTCAATGAAGAGATAATTAACTGGAACAAGATGTTATCTAATGGGAATAAGAATCTGCAGGCCAAACTCAAGTAATACAGAGCCAAAATCATCGTTATGTAGGAGCAACTTAAGGAGTACGAAAAGCATTTTGCTCCTATCCGTAAGTGTAAGTCTGAGAAACAGCTCAATTGCAGATACACTAACTTCATCGACGAAAACCCTCGCAAAACATTTATTGAACTGTTAGCCAAAGAAGTCGACAACATCGATGTTTCAGATGCACACCCAGGTTGTCTTCAAAAATCCTTCTCGATGCATAATATCTACTTCCCAGACGAAGTGGAGTAGGAGTAGCTCATTAGTGAGATCATGGAGTTTTGATCTTAATTGGCTTTAAAATCGAATATTCAATATCAATTATATAGTTGTTGATGAGGCCACTTACTGACGAGGAGACCAAAGTATTCTTCACAAAGCTCATAGAGTATATTGGTGAGAACATTCGCTTCCTTATCGACAGGCAGGACGAACCATACGTCTTCAGACTCATCAGGGACAGAGTCTACTACATGTCATAGCGCATCATGAAACTATGCTCCAACATTGGAAAGGACTAACTGTTAGAAGCTGGCACTCTGTTCGGTAAATTCACTAAGGGCGGCAAGTTCAGACTGAGCATTACCTGCCTCGATTATTTGGCTAAGTATGCAAGACATAAAGTATGGATAAAGAACAATGGTGAGATGTCTTTCCTGTATGGGAATCACGTCCTGAAGCATCACGTTGGGAGGATGTCAGAGGATATTCCACAATACGCTGGTGTTCTGTTGGTAAACATGAATGATATGCCGCTGGGCTTCGGAGTTGCATCGAGAGGAACACTCCAAACAAAAGACTTAGAGCCAACAGCAGTGATCATAATTAATCAGGCAGATGTTGGAGAATATTTAAGAACAGAAGACACTTGAGAGTGATTGTTAAGTTGTTTGTATTTCATCATATTTCAATATTATGCTGTCCCTTATTTCATATAGGTAAGTGTTTAATTTGTAATGTCTTAATGTAGGAAGATTTACTCGCACTTCAGTAACGCTACAGACAACAAAATAAGTAACGTAGAAAGCACTCTATCAAGGGCGTACTTCAAAACCTTCAGAAATAAAAGTACATTCCACATGCACTCAGACTATTCTCCACTCTTATCAATGACTTCCGTAAAGGCAACTCTAAACTCGAACTACAGAGCCGAAGACTCACATTCGACACTAATAATTCAACTCGAATGGTGAAGTTCAGAAAGACAAAAACCAATACACATCCCCAGCATCGTACCATAGACCTGATGGATACAATGTAGAATCGATTTACCCAACGAAACTATCTGTCGGATGATCGACAGCAGTCACTATCACCTAGCATAATTAAGAAAACAACAATAACTAAGAAGACTGAATTACAGTTACCTCCTCTAATAAATTTTACTCTCAGTAGGAATGTGTAGATAAATGGAAAACACAAACAACTCCAACAACTGTTCCTCAAAATTAGCAAGTCGTCAGACTTCATTTACAATGCTTCTGTCAGTAAAAAGGTCTTTATGGAGTTTTTGACAAAGGAGTATACAAGGAAGTTTGTCCAGTATTTTGCATGGTTTGTGGATCTCCGTCAACAAATAGACTACACATATTACTTGGAAATAGGAAAGAAATTATTGGAAATGACTCCTATAGAAATTTGCCACTTCATTTATTCTGCTTTTGAAGGGTTTACATTAGAGGCATGCTTCTAGATGTTCAGAGACAATTTTGCACTTTCAGATCTTATGTATGTCACAGACAGAAGGGACACTATCAGCCGATAATTTGTTTCTATTTCATTTGAAAAGAAAACCTTAAGCATGCTTAAGTCTGGAAAAAGATCTGAACTTGAGACAGTTAGGACTCGAAGTCCTAAAATGGACACCATTTACAAGAATAGTTTCCTACACTACGACGATGGGTTACGTGGTTCTGATGAGAAACCCTCTAAAGAATAAAGACTTCGAAACAAAGGAGAGATATCATTTGAGGAGTTCTGCTCATTATTCACCAATAAAGTGCCCTTTCTCTACGTAGAATTGGTCTACAAACTGTATTTCGTATAGGTTGTGTAGGGGTACTTGAGTAATACTTTTAAGGAGGGATACATAAAATCAATAGAGTCTGCATAACCATAGGCATAGAAAGCATAGAGAGTAAATCAAACCCAAAAAATGATTCTGTAACAGTTGAAAATAGCAAAAAGTAGAAGGGACACCCTCAAAATGTACCAAGATAAACCATGACAGTACAGATTGTTAGTACGTAAAATATACATATCAAAATTTCCATTTAGGTTTGTACCCGTCTTTAGCAAATATCGAACTTATTATTGCATTGGCCTCCTTCAAGTTAAAAGCACTGCTATACACTGCTGGTGATGAAGTTCGTTGGTTTCCTCCCTTCATACTCAAACTTGCCTTCATTTTCTCTAGATTTTGTCTACTATCCGACTCTAAATTTAACAAATAATTACTTTTAGCACCTGGGGAATCATTTCTTAGACTCTTATTAACACTGGTCTTCAAAGAGATATTGGGTTGGTTGGTGGATGAAGGCTCTTCAATAAAATTGTCTATCTTTTTTATAGGTTTTTCCTATTGTGCTTGGTTGATGTTAGATGATTTGAGATTTAGAGTGAGGAAACCCTTCTAAGGTCTATAAATCAACTCCTACTACATCAGTCGAGCTCTCTGTGGTTCCCTATATCTGTTCTATTTGTCCTCGATAATTCCTGTAACTTTAGTTTTGTCAGCAATCATCTTTTTAATGAGCTTCTTAGTTAACTACTCCTTTCTGCAAACATCACTAATATCTGTATCGAATCTAACTTTCTCTTTCGCTTAGACTTCTCCAAGATTTTAAGCAGATTTATTGAGGGGTTACTTTCTGAGTCGAGGTTGTTAGGTATAGTTTTGTTCATTCTTGAAGAGAGTTATATATGGAGGATATTAATAGGCAGGTTTCTATGGTTTTAATGTGTCTTTCTAGGATGTTTAGGATTTAAGAATCCTTTTACTCTCACAGTTAAGTTTGGCTCTCAGAATACTAC
This sequence comes from Hydropsyche betteni, assembly GCA_028571205.2. NCBI lineage: Eukaryota > Metazoa > Arthropoda > Insecta > Trichoptera > Hydropsychidae > Hydropsyche > Hydropsyche betteni. The sequence goes on from JAOXNN020228082.1 coordinate 7,683, forward strand.
TTTCTCTAATAGATGGGCTTTATCCATTCTTTATGTAGGAATTGCGAGTAGAAAACGACTTATCTTACGTATGCTTTGCACTGTTCTCCCTCTGTGGTCTTTTGATTTAAAGTTTTTACTTCTAGATTATCTTCTTCTATGAACCTCCCCTCATCATCTGTCCAGCAAATAAGTGGATTACCTTACGTTATTCCAGTTTATTTTGTAGGGTGGTAGGATGGGAGGGTTGATTTTGTTGAGCTGGTTGTGGTGTTTGGATTATTAGTTGAGGTGTTTGAATTTGGTGGTTGTGATTATTGAGAAAGGTTTGTTGCGATTGCTGTGTTGGCTTTTAGATTTGATTCGCTGTGTTTGTTGGTGCTGGCAAAGGAGATTTCTTCTTGACTGACAACTTATAAACACTCCCCTATCTAGAATCCTATAACTAACACCTCTCTTCCCTTCTCTATTCTCCCTTCTCTGACTTCTTTTCACTCTGCACTCTAACTCCTTCACTGATCCCCGAGTTCTTTAAGATCGATTTTGGTTTAATTGACAATCTTTCTACACGACTATCCTTATTCTAACTGATTTTAGACTAATTAAGTTTAGTATGTGGCTGCGGTCTATCCTCTTTCCAGGTTAGATTCTTTTTCTTAATCTTCATATAAACAGTCTAATTGGTACTTGTCGGTGGAGCCAACTGTTGCACTCTTAAATTCTGACTATTTACATAAGTATTTCTCATAATAAGTTCTTCGTGGTTGACTGGTCTACCTAGCCAGTCATTCGACAGTTTGGGATTTTTTTCAAATAGTCTATTCTCTAGAAGTTTGAGTTGCCTAAAGCTATTGGACTTGATTTCCACTTTGGCGACGCGTGAATCCAGGAATTACAGAACCTTGTATAGCGTCCACTGGTACCTTGATAGAATGAGGAGTACTTCTGCATAAAATAGCCAGCGTATAGCGTAAAGGATGTACTGTACCCTTGGAGAGTGTGAACGAGACAACTCTCACCCATCTAACGAGCTTCCTAGATGAAAGCTGTCACTTCCTTGAGTACTCTATCGTTCTGATCCAATACAATATCCCTGTCTGTTTCGGTCCAGGCGTAGCTCAGATAACGAATGCCGTAGCTTTCGAAGTGATTGGGTACTTCCCTTGCTGAGCAGTTTATTATGTGGGTGATATGGTTCAGAACTATGGTATCGAGATCCTATTGTTAGAGAGGGAGTACCTTAGAAGCAAATTAATCTCCAATGTAAAGGCCGTCGGATATCTTGGTAGCCCCCACAACATCCAACCCTGTCACCTCATCATCCATCTATTCAAATTTAACGATTATTACAACCCACACCCAACATACATTATCATGTATTGTTATATACTCCTAACTCCCATACAGTAATATATTAACCCACTACAAATTCAGGCAGCTCATCTGTAATATCACTTATCAAGTACTTAACTATAATATTAATATTCATGCAGTAAAGTCTATCTCTACCTCGGATTAAACCAGCAGAAGCAGTACTCGCTCTCTTATTCAGCTCTCTACGAACGAAGAACAACAAGGAGGCAAAAACTACAAGTTTAAGAAACTAAAAATAGTTGATTTGTAACAGCAAGGAAATGCGGGTGTACCGCCATTGCGTCCTGTAAGAACAGAACGATCGTAATAGTCATTGAGAATACAGACAAAGTGTCGCTGCTGGGCTCTCTACTTAAGATAGGAAAAGTCTGAAAACTCAAAGAGTGAATCTAACATTAGTCTAAAAGAAAATGAAAGAAGGCACTTACGACGAAAGGGAGGAGGTGGGGATGGATTTAGCATCTTTGAAGAGGGTCTGCAGCAAATACACGAGTTAGATTGTGAGTAAAGAGAAGGAAATTGAAAGACAGAACAGACTCATTGAGGATATAAGAGAACAAATTGCAGTTCTTAACAACGATACCGACGCCATATCGAGATCTGTTCAAGACAAAAAGCAGAGATATTAAACGCTAAAGAGTAAATGTGGGGAGTCAATTTACGAGAAGACTCGGTTACAGAATATGATACGCAGCAGAAAAGTACTCATCAGACATATTTTAGGCAGACAACTTTATTTGGTTGAGTAGAATAGAAGAGGCCAAATACGAGCTGAGTAAATACGCAACCCATCTGTAGATAATCCATAAAAACTAAATAGACGTAAAGGACAGAGATAACTAACTGTAAAATCGGTACAAAACAGCAGTGAGTGCCTATGAATACGATACAAAATAAATGAAGAAAAGGATAGAGATTGAGGAACTCAAGCTGCAGAAGATTGCTGAGGGGGAGATATTCAGAGATGACAGGAAGAAGCACTTAATAAATATAAGTGCGAGTGTAGTGTAGTAGGAAAAAGAAAGACAATTCAGACATGATCACAATAGTTACCTTGCGGAGAAGGTTATGAATAGATTTTTGGAGGATAAAATGAACAGACTCATAGAGAACAGTGAACTCACTCGGAGACTGTTCAGGAGAGCGGCATAGAGCTATGGTCCTTTCGATCCAACGTAATTCTCCTAGAGGTTCTTCAACCAAAAACCATAAAAATAGAAGATAACCCAATAAGTAAAACAACTGTAAATCCAACAGAACAAACTTTAACAAAGAAACAAGCAACTTAAATCCCAGTTGGCTGAGATCTAAATGTAATCTTTGGTTTTGACGGAGGAGATAGAGAAGAAATTCCAGAGGGAAGTAAGCACTTAACTAGCGGAAGTTTCTGCGAAGAGTGCCCTAGCAGAGAAGAAGTTAAAGTCTCTTACTTTCTGGAGTGAAAAATATTTGAAGCTGTTGGAGGAGATGTCAATTGATAAGAAGTACAGAACGCAGAATATCAAAAACTTAAGCTCACTCTAACGGATCACTAAAATAATACAAAATACTAAGCAGTGGGTCAGCAATACTCTGGCTTGATTTTGAATCCTTGCTTTTTATATTGTAAATTCTGGATATTTTTCGATATTGTAGGATTAGGCAAATATTTATTAAAATAAGGATTTTATAAAAGTTAGGGTATCTATTCTAAAGGTAAAAAGCAGGCAACACCCCTGCATCAGATAGCACACCTATAGAATAAACACTGAATCGCAGAATACAGCTCCATCCCCATAGCCTACACTCATCCCTTCACAACCTAAGCCAACCCTCCTTACTATTCAGATCGAGCTGCTGAGATCAAGGCTCCAAGGCCCGCCATTCTTTGCAGGGGGGGGGGTTGACTGAGATAGTCGAAACATCCTAATATTCCAGTTTTGAGAAAACCATTTGATACGACCTACTTCGATGAGTTTGAGTTCGATCCAGAGGGTTAGAACAATTTAGACAAAAAGCCACAAAAAATAGCAAAAAGGATCCGTTGTTTATTAATTATTCTTTTAGAGCAGAGCACCAGGAGTCTGAGTTAGTGAAGGCGCTCGTAAATTTGGGGAGACTTAAACCCAAAACAGTTATACACACCAAAATGAAGAAAAGGGGACTCCTTCGAAAGACTCAACACTACAACGACCTCAAGAAAACAGTATTCAAGAAGGACAGAATAGACCTTCTTTAAAATTCACGTAAGTAGCCCTTCAGAAAGGCGTTAATGCACTTTTGACTACACAATTTGAGCCAACTCGTTTGGGTCAAAAGACCACAGTTTTCACAACTAACAGGTCAATACAAAATCAAATCAATAAATACATTAAATTTCATCTTGGCAAGACTCATCTTCGCTTAAGAATGTAATGGAGTATTCTAAGATCGTATTGAGTTGAGAAATAAACTAAATAATCCGATTTGAAAGAGGTATAATTTTTGAATTTTCAAATTTCAACTAAAATTTTATATTAAAAATGCTAGTATTAATTTGTCTTTTTAGCATTTAAAACCAGACGAAGTGCTCAATTAATAATCATTTCAATGTCAACAAGTTAGAAAGATGGATAGAATACAGCCGCAGTAGCCACAGCATCTGCAAACGCGTGTATTTTTGTATACTAGGCAAACAAATTTCTTTCCAAAATAGAAAAATTTGCAGCTGATATCATTTCTATCGCCAGCACTGCTGGTAATGCTTCAACGGCCATTGCCACAACCGCCGCAACTTCGATCGCCAGCACTGCTGGTAATGCTTCAACGGCCATTGCCACAACCGCCTCTACGGTAACTACTGCTTCTAGCCAAACAAGTTCAGTTCTTGCTACTACTAGTGGACAGGTCGGCTCTTAAATTGTCTAAAGCACTGTTAAGAACATTGGTCAAGAGGGAGTATAAGCTGGCCTGAATGCTACAGCAAGCTCTGCTTCGGGTGGTTTAAAAAGTTTGTTAAACCTAACCGAAAAATCAGCTCGTTAGCTTGTCCAGAATGCCAGCCAGGTAAGTGTTTTAGGAATAGCTGTTAATCTTGCTTTTGAAACCCTCAGTGAGGTCAAGCAAATGAAGGAGGAGAAATGGCGAGATTAGGCTATCATTGAAGGAATTGGCAATATTGTTGTTGGAACAGCAAGTTCTACGGTAGGATTCTCAGGTGGAGCTTCTTTAGGAGCTACTTTTGCAGCATTTGGAGGCCCTATCGGCATAGTTGTTGGAGGATTCGTCGGAGGAGTTATCGGTTCAATAGCAGGATCAGCTTTGTTGAAGAAATATATGCCCTGGAACAGAGCAGCAAAGAGTAAAAAGTGATTTAATAGAAATATGAGTTTCTTATAATTCAAGAAATTTTAGAGATTTACCCACTTATCATTATTTGTCTAATGTTAGTCTAATATCAAGTGTATCTGTTCGCAGTTAACAATAACCCATTTCTAAGTTCATTTCGTAAAGGATTTATTTGTTAAGATTCGAGAATTGAAGTAGAAATATGATGTAGAAATATGATGCTGTAAAAATACAGTTCAATCTCATACAATACGCTAAACTTTACTCACCGTCTGTAAGTTTTTTTGTAACCCACCCTGGTACCCTGGTACCCCTCTTATCCACCCCCTGTTGCCCATCTTTCTATCCTATTCACCTTTTCCTTTATTTAATTTCATTGTATTAGACATATTTTTCAACTTATTGTATTACTAATAGCTAATCAAATTGTCATTAAATTTCTTAATCAGTATCGCACTCTCGAAGTGCTTAATTCTGTATTCTCCTAAATCTACGTTTGTACTAAATTCCTCTTCTTCGACAGACAGTCATGCCTTCATCTTCTTACAAATATAGCTCTGTAAACTTTTTTTGTGTTAATTCTCAATCAGTTGTATTTTTGATAAAGTTGCCAAATAGCTTCACCAATAAAAAGATACCTTGCTCTATAAATTTATCTTTAATAAACATTTTAGCCATGAACGAGCGGTAGTTAAAAGTTTATAAGGCTCTGGAACTCAACAGAATAACCGTTGTCACTCAAAATTTTAATCGGAATCGAAAAGGGGCCAACACGAGCTCCCTATTCTCTTCTTCTCTAGAACATTATCCAATTTGTTTTTTGTAGACGAACATTAGAGAT
>JAOXNN020228132.1:0-13171 GCA_028571205.2 Hydropsyche betteni
GTTGAAGCAGTGCTAGTAGTCATTCAACCCTTGGGGGCTTTTTATCATTGGGCCGTCGCCGAGAAAAAACTGCGGCAAGCCGGATTTATGGAACAGCGCACCCTCCTTATAGATCCCGGGTATCGAACATTTGACTGGGTAGTGATGACCGGCCTAAAACCGATGCCAGAATTTTCGGGCTCGGTTGCCATAGGTATGTCTGACGTTCTTGCACAAATGGCGGAAAGCATGTCGAGGGCGGTTGGCACGCCCATTGACGATTTAAGGCGACTCGATCGCGGTTGGCGGGCTAACGCTACCACGACACTATTTGGCACAGCTTACGATTTGAAACCGTATGCGAAATCCGCCCAATCTGTCGGGGAAAACGCGATGCGTGCGATGGTTCAAAGAATCGGGGACGGAGTCGATATCGACAACATTATTTTAGCCGGCGGCGGTTCTTTCTTTTTCGAGCCCATTGTCAGGACAACCTTTCCACGGCACAAGCTTACGGTACTCGACGATTCAATGTTCGCGAATGTGCGTGGCTTCCAAATTCTTGGAATAGAACAAATGGCAAATCTGCGCGTAAACCCACAAACGAGCATCGCGACGAACTAAAGCGGAAATAGCTTGAACGGTCAACAAAACACGGAACAAGTCTTGAGGATCAATCTACATATTGGATCCGCAGATATGGACATTTTCGCGATCCTTTCCGAAATACAAAGCGGTAAAGGTCGCGTCCGGCGTATCAAGGAGTTAATTCGATTGGGTCGGACAACAGAAATTCTGCTGAAAGGCGGAAGGCAAGTCAGTTCGATGGCCGGCCCGGAATTCAACGTCGAAGCCCTTGGAATTAAGCAAAGCACTCCACGGGAGGTAAAAGGGTCAGACGCAATTGAATTACCTACTCCATTAACCGGCGAGTCGGTTTTGGCGGGTTTGGATGTCGATTGGAGTATCCGGGAAGATGCAAAAAACCGAAACTAACCAGCCGAGTACCAACAACGTGTCCGCCAGCGAACTTGCCCAAATGGGGATTTGCGAGAACAAGATTCGCTTGCAACAATTGCATGGGAAGCGACAAGCCTCGCGGCAACGAACGAATGCACAGAATGCGGGCGCGGTTGAACATGCGGTGATGCATGCGGCCTCCAAAAGGGAGTCCAAGCCTCAATGCTTCATCGCAACATCAATATATGGCATCAACGCGCCGGAGACCCACTTTCTACGCAGCTTCCGCGACGCCCAACTCAATCCATATTGGGTAGGCAAACTATTAGTCAACTGTTACTACAGTGTTTCGCCGTCAATCGTACTGCTAATTGAGCGGCATCCGATAGTCCGGGGGTTGGTAAGAACACAGCTGGATCGGTTAATTACATGTTTGAGGAAACGATTTGGCGCTCATTAGCAGCTTGATCATTCTATGCGTGGTCGGCGCAATAACGTTATTTCTCCTGTGGTGGCAGTTTATCGCGCATCCGTCCAGCTCCTGGCTACCGCAGGAGCTTAGGTCCGCGAAACTGGTCGCTTCCGAAGAAAAGATCGTCGGGTTCGTCAGGGCAAGACTCTCCGGGGTGCCGGACCGAGAGTACAAAACAACGGATGGGCGGTTTGTGCCCATGGAATTCAAGCGCCGCCCAAGAACCGTGGCATACATGAGCGATGTAATTCAATTGTCGACGTACCGCCTTATCCGGCTCGCGAATGGAACTAAAGTCGCGGATCACGGTTACGTGATAACAATCGATCCAGAAACCAATCAGAAAACCTCGGTGAGAGTTGAACTGGTCCTTGAGAATGCAATGATAAGCATATTGGATCGGTATCGCGGAATTCTGAGTGGGCGCATTACGCCTGAAAGAACGCAACACAAAGGTCTATGTCGCCAGTGCGAGTATAGACCGGAATGTGAAGCAACACGAACCTGACCACTACGAACACAGAAGGCAACTAAGTGAAAATATTCGCGCGCATAAAGAATTGGTTTGCAACGAAAGACAACACGATATTGGATCCGGACATCACTGCTGCGTTAGGAGGTGACGGGAGCGGGTCCGACAAAGTTCTAGCAGTACTTGCCTCAGACTATCTGGCCGATAAACGGAAAGAGCGTCAATGGCGAACTGTCCGCAGGTCATTGTGGTACGGCTTCTTTTTGCTCTCGAGTGCAATCTACTTTTTGATGATGGCTTCATTCCACGGCTACAAGCCGCTTGGACTCTCAAACGTCGTTGGCGTGATCAAGATTGACGGCGCCATCGCCAGCGGCGCGCCTGCGTCGGCCGACAAGCTTATACCACTAATTCAGGCGGCTTTTGAAAACAAGCGCGTAATTGGTATTGCGCTTAGCATCGACAGCCCAGGAGGACAACCGGTCGAAGCCGAACGCATTTACAGTGCTGTTGAGGAACTTAAGAAGCAGTACCCCGAGAAAAAAGTGATCGCAGTCATTAATAACTTAGGTGCTTCCGCCGGTTACATGATCGCATTGCATGCAGACGAAATTTATTGTGGCCGATATAGCTTGGTCGGATCCATCGGAGCAATAGTGCAAACGTGGGACGTTCATGGTCTTTTGAACCGTTTTGATGTTCAACGACGGGTTTATGCGTCCGGGGAACTGAAGTCAATGTTAGACCCTTATATGGAGCCATCGCCAGCGTCTAAAGAGAAGGCGCAGGACCTCGTGAATCAGATGGGTGGCATATTCGTAGCAGACCTGACCCGTATTCGCGGTGCACGCCTCAAAACAGGCAAGAACTACGGCACAGGGGAAGTGTGGACTGGAACAGACGCGAAAACTTATGGCCTGGTAGACGGTATTGGGACGCTAGATCAAATCGTCGAGCAGAAATGGCGCGTGAAGGCACACACGTTTGGGCCTTCTCAAAGCTCGTTTCCTTTATTTGCGGACGCGTCTGACTTGGTCAAGCGCATTTCAACGATACTTTCCCGAAGTGGTGTAACGATCGGAGAATAGGTCACCTCAGCCCTATGTTAGTGCGGAGAAAAATTAGTCATGTTTAAGTCATACGCAGAATCAATCCTAGCGCCGAACGAAACATGCTTGTACATCGCTGGCGCTTCAATAGTGCGGTTTGCCCCACTACTTGCTGGCGCACTAGTGGGTATCTTGGCGCCATTCATCTTCCCGTTAGGAACTATGGGGAAGTGGATTAGCATGGCGAGCTTTGCGTTCTTGCTAGTCACAATGCTGTCGTGGAACGCGACCGAATTGGCGGTGACCAATCAACGGGTCATCTTGAAAACAGGCCTGCTGAAGCGCTTTACGTCCGAGTTGTATTTACAGCGATGTGAGGGTGTAGACGTCAATCAGAATGTCATGGAGAGATTGATGGGCTTTGGTACGATCGTCATACGTGGGGTGGGCACCGAATTACCCGCTATTCAAAACGTCGACAAGCCACGCGAATTCAAGAAGGCGTTTTCCGATGCAATGAACGCGGCGATCTACAAGAAATCGGCGTCAGGGCCGGATACTAATTTTTCGGAAGACGCGCCCGGAAGGCTAGACCGGTCGGGGAAATACGACTCAGGTGCGCACGGGCCTGGGACGCGTACGTAGCCTCGATATTTAATACAACAACTGTGGCGGCCGCGGTATACCGGACTGGCAAGTATGGGCGGCGCCGATTGCTGACCCTCGCACGATTGGCTTGCACAAAACGGAGGTGGCATTTCAAAGTGCAGCTAATTCTTCGGGAAAACGCTGGTGCAAGCCCAACAATCCGTTAAGCGATCAACCGGGAAAAAAAGAGAGCGCTCGCTAGCACCAAGCGAAGACTTGCACGGCTAATGCACTAAAGAATTTCTCCTAAAATAGCTTCCGCAATAGTGGGGCGATAGTGCTTTCGGTCATAGTAATTGCGATCGTCCTTCGTAATTCTATCGGCCACCGAATAGTCGGCCACTGATCCAAGGATGGAAAATACCTTGCTGCGAAATTGTGTCATTGACGAGGCCTCGATCAACTCAAGGGTCGAATAGTGCAGCGGGTGAATAAAAAACTTGGCGCGAACCGCACTGGCATCAAGCCATTCCTTAAGGGCCTGAAGTTCGTCGAATCGTTTTTCCACCCATATGAACCTTGCTACTTTCGCGTCAGCGATCGGTGCCATTTGTCGATTAATGAACGCTTTTTGGTCCTTAAGAATCTCCCGATCATAGGACAGCAGACGGTATTCCCCGGATCCGCGTAGATCAAATGCAATTTTGGGCAGCGGTTCGAGAGCGTGGCTTAGCCTGTTGACTCCTTGCACGATCCCCGACGTAAACACATATGACAAGTAGAACGAAGTGAAGGACTCGCCGGATACTGCAGGATGCGGCCGCCGAAAAGGTTCAACGTAATCGCTCGATTCGATAAATGGAAAAACGTCGATCCCCATCACGACTTCTTTGATATCGACACCCCCTGCTTTCAAGGCGCGGAGCGTCGACAAAGCCTCGGCGGGCGTACCACGAAGAAACGACAAGTTGTATGCGCGTTGGCCTGGTCGTTTTCGTTCCAGCCACTGTGGTTTGAACGGCCCCATCACCGAGGATCCCAAAATGAAAGTGTCGTACTTTTCGGGATGCGCCAATAAGTAATCAACCTTATTGAATCGTTCGTTTGGGGAAAAGCCACCACGATACGACACAATCCTAAATATCTCGTAAGGATCGATTAACACATTAAAAAACACGATAGCGACTACGATGCTCGTTAAGCTCCATAGCAAACGGCGATTCCAACGCTGAAAGTCCATGACATGCCGAGTCATTGAATATCGCTCATATGGCGCCCAGCTCATTGAATCGTAATTCGGCAAGTCCGTGTAGTCGTGACGCATACTTGAGGGCATCGGCCGGCGTACATTCATGTAACGCGGCCAAGATCGCTCGAAAAAAGTCCGGCGTTCCCGTGTTTGAAACCATATCCATGTATTCACGTAGATAGAGCTCACCGAACGCGATCTGTGAATACAGACACTCATCGCTAGGATTTGGCGGACTTTTGGTAAGGGTATCGAGCATGGTCAAAAGGTCCAGTATAAGAACGAGGACGGATTGCTTAAGGAAATCAGCGCGGCCGCTGACATGGCAGTAAGTCCAAGTTGCCAGCGCCGAGTCGGCAGGAAACGGCTCAGTTCGTCGTGAATGTTCGAGCGGCTGACAGTAAATAATAGGACAAGCAGGAGAATAAAGAACTCAATTCCGTTGATGAATGGTGAGTTCTGAAAACTTAAGCCCGGCGCGTGTAACGCCTCAAGCGCAAACAGCCCCTTCGGTAATACAATCCCTTTCCCGCCAAGCATGACAGACCAAAGGTGAATCGCGTCGTTCAACGTTTTCGCGCGGAAAACTACCCAAGCGAATATCACGGCAAGAAGAGTCAGGGCGCGAGCTACACCAGGCGTTATGGTTTGGCCAGTGCGCTGCCAAAGCTTGTGCACCGCTAGATAGACGCCGTGCATCGCACCCCAGACAACGAAGGTCCAACCGGCACCATGCCATAGCCCGCCGAGAACCATAGTCACAATAATGGCAAAGATCATCGTTACGATTCCTTGGCGATTACCGCCGAGCGGAATGTACAAGTATTGGCGCAAAAATCCACCCAAAGTCATATGCCAGCGGCGCCAGAAATCCGAAATGCTCATCGCTTGATATGGGGAATTGAAATTACGAGGTAGCGAGATACCAAACAAGAGCGCGAGGCCCATAGCCATCTCGGAATACCCTGCGAAGTCAAAATAAAGCTGCAGCGTATAGCCTAATGCCCCGACCCACGCGTCCAAAAACTGGACGTCGCCTGGGTTACCGAATATGGGATCGACAATGGCGGCGATATTGTCGGCAATCACGACTTTTTTGAATAAGCCAACAATGAGCAGCACCAAACCATGAGAAATGCACTGGGCGAGCATCGGGCTGATGTTGCGTTTGAATTGGGGGATGATCTCGGCATGGTGAACGATGGGTCCGGCCACTAGCTGCGGGAAGAAAACGACGAACAACGTGAACGACAGAAAATCTACATTGTCGACTCGACCGCGATAACAGTCTGTGAGATACGCGATCTTTTGAAATGTGATGAACGACAGGCCGAGCGGTAAAGCGATGTTTAGTGCAGCAAAGGGCTGACCCGTGGCGGCGGTGATGTTTTCCAGGAAAAAATTGGCGTACTTAAAGAAACAGAGAAGCCCAAGGTTTAGAGCAATGCCGAAGACCAGGATCGCCTTGCTGCGCGAACCGCTGATAAATTCTCCGACGAAGAAGTTGAAGACCAGCGAGCCCAACAACAGGGGTATAAACCGATAGTCCCATATTCCGTAAAAAGCGATCGACGCAAGCGCTAGGAACGCTAGCGCAATCTGTCGCCCAAACCGGGCATGGGCGAGGTAAAACAGCCCAAGCGTCGCCGGCAAAAATAGCAGCAGAAACTGTGGTGAATTGAACAGCATGACCTATGACTTGGTCAATCGCGTTGGTCGCCGACTTGACACCGCCGCAAAACGGTGAAAGCATAGGCAAAGAAAGGAGCAAGTATGCTCAAAAGACGCTGTATTCAACTGCTGTTTCCGCTTATCGTGAGTATTGGTTTTGGTGCCATCGTTGGCTATTTCCTAGCCCCGATATTGGGTGCGATGATTGGTTCGTTGGTTTTCATCATGGGTGTGATGGCGTTGAAGACTGACAGTTTTGCTCGTGGATTCAATCAGGGTCATCACACAAACAATGAGTTCGATGATGTTGTAACGAGTCCGACCTACGCGCATTTTCGAGGTAACATCTATAATCACGACCGATAGTTCAACGATGGTTGATCGGACCGTGACAATAGGAGTTGTAGTTCGGACGCATGGCAAATCCTGCGTGGCGCGAAAAGAAAAACGTTCAAGACGAGCATGCTTAGCGGCATAGCCTTATCGTTTCTTTTTTGGCGCAGAGCGACGCAAACGAACCGGTGGAATACTAGCCCCGTTGTTTAGCGGATCCACCGGAATACCTTTTACGTATTTGCCAAAAACTACTCCCGTCGGGCCGTCCTCGTAGCTTCCTCCAACGGTTCCGATCTGATCACCTTTGCGCACGATATCACCCTCCTTTACGATCATTTCGCCCAAGTTTCCGAAGAATGGTAGTTGGCTCTTGTTGCCGGCCGGATCCTGAACGATCACTACGTTACCGAAGCCGCGCATCGAACTCGCAAATACGACTTGTCCGCCCATTGTTGTGCGGACAGGATCGCCCTCGGGTGCTGCAATAAACACCTCGCGCATTTTCATCGGACTGTCCCCGGGCCGAAACTGCCCAAATTTGAGGGCAACGACGCCATTCACAGGGACGTCTGGCCCCGAAACGCGTGGGCCAACGGCTTCAAACGATCGGCTGGAAGGCGGTGCAGAATCCGCCCGGGGCGACTGTGGAACGGCTAGAGCAACTATTGAGTCTGCACTAAGTTTTTCGTCTTCGCTGGCGAGTGGCGGACGTTCGTCAACAATCGCCTTACTTTCGGCTGGAGCTGGGGCACCTGTATCAACGGAGTGGGAATTCGAGGCCGCGGCATCGACGCTCGGCCCATGCATGGCGAACGTCGGAGGAATGGGTTTCGCATCCGCTACCGAAAACAGGCTGCCTTGAGGTGAATGAGAACTCTGTGAAGGTGGTCTTTCTGGTGGCGATTGGGTGGCGCCGGGTCCACTAAAACGCGGAGCGGGATTCGAATGGATTTTGACTTCCGGTAACAACGGGCTTGCAGCGCGCACTGATGGTGATCGAGGCGCATCTCCTGGTCTCGTACCGCCTAGTCCATGCGGTATTTCCGGACCAGTGGCCTTGCCAACCGGAAGATTTATTCCGCGCGAGGACTCCGGTAGTTCATTTTTTTTTTGACTGTCTATTTCAATCGTGACAGGTTGGTTCGATGCTTTGGCTTTATCGATCGCTTCTCGATCGGCATCGCCAGCTTCAGAGGGAGGTGGTAAGTTGTCGCGGACTTGTTGGTATCCTGACCGTCCGTCGGGCTGATTCCCCAGCTTGTGCATCACCGACAAGAGGTCGACTCCTTGCCTGTATTGATCGGCAACCTCGCCGCGCCCTTTGTTGATATCGTCTGCATAATTGTTCGAAATTTGATGCGCATTGGTTTCTCTGCCGCCGTTCACCTCATTCTGTAGGCCCGGATCTTTAACGACATTGCCCGCTGCAACATTGGCGCGGGTCTGCAATTGATTGACTTCTGCTTTGTTGTCGTGACCTGCCTTAATTACCGTCTCGCGCGCATCGGGCGCAAACGTTCCATAGTGTTCTTCCAGTTTACGGCCCTCTCTGAACTGATCTGGGCTCATCTGAGTTACAGTACCTCCGACCGGATTGTGTTCTGACTGCGGGACAAAGTTCCTCACCCGACCGTCATCATCTAGCACACCCTGTGATTTAAGGAATGCGGGGAGATACGACATCTGTTCTTGGACCCTATTGGCGTCATTAGGCAAATCCGGGTCGATGCGTCGCAAGAAATCATTCCACTGTACCCCCATATTCGCGGTGAAGTTGGCGCCAAAAGACTTGGCCGCCTGCGCCACGGTCTGATATCTCATGGCTTGCTGTAAACTTGCTTCCGCAGACTGCGCAAATCGCTCCGATTCGCTGAAACTTTGCTGCACTCGCTCCGCGCCCTCGGCGTTTGACGACCTCATTTGTTTGAATTCGTCACTCTGTCTGAGATTGTTTAGTAGCCCTGTTGTGGTATCGATCCCGATATCATGAAGCGCCGCGCGAGCAGTACTAACAGCCGCAGAGGCCTGATTGTTTGTAGTTTGTTGACCGCGCACTGACAGGCCTGCACGTCCCGCACCCGCCCCACCACCGACAGCCCCGTCCAAGGCAAGCGCCGATATCGCGGCCGACGTATCGGAAACTTGAAGGTCCTTTTTCAGGGTATCGATGATCTTCAGTGCATTATTGCCAACAGTATTTCTAGTTGCTTGCGAGTCTTTGGCAAATCCTTGGCTGAGACTACCGCCATTGGTATGAGAACGCGCGAATGAACTGAGATCGTCGATACCGGCTGCTAGTGCTTGTTCTGACCGCTTTGACTGTGATTGCGCATACTGGCGCGCTTCATCGGACTGTTGGCTGAGGTTCGTGCTCGCACTGGACACAAGTTTGGAATCGATGACGGTGCCGCCGAGATTAGGTGTATGGCGTTTCTCGCCGGTCGACAAATCGGTTTGAGTAGTACCGCGAATATTGGTTTCACTCATTACGTTCGGGTCGTGGCGCTCAGGGTTCCGGTTATCTTTATTCGCTGTATGCACGTTCTCAGTGGAGTTATTCCTCGAGAGCGTATTCTCAGAGACATTCGCTTTGTTAACGTTTCCTTGGCTAAGGTTGTCGAGGGCCACCTGTCCTTGCGATACATTACCCGCGCTGTTGGCACTTCCCGACGCAGTCGAAGCGCTCTGAATACCGGCCGCACCAGAAACCGCTTGAAACGCCACTTCTCCGCCTTTTATTATGGCTGTTGCGATGATCGGTATAGAAATGACCAAGTACCCAGCAACGGCTTGGTCAGATATGGAAGTCGAATAGATGCTACTAGCGGTATCAAGCGCTAGCGCACGCACCCCCGCGCTCATGCTAGCCGCGGCCTGAATGGATTGTGACGTTTTAAGAGTTGCAACGTAATTGAGAATGGCATAAAGCGGCGGCCAGAGTTGAATCCAAATGAGGCTAAACACATAACTCTTGATGACTAGACCCAGACCCGGCCCCACTGCAACCATGAATAGAATAAAAATAAACGGCGTAATTGCGTAAATAACCGCCTCAATCACGTTTCGAAACATGGGTAAAGCTTCTGCGGCCAATTTGCCCATCGTGGAATTCGACATATTGTATGAGGCAGTCGCCTGCGACTGTGAGGTGGCCAGCATGATCGACGCAGGATCATTGATCTGCTGCCCCTTGATAAGGCTTGCTTCGTTCACAAGATTAATAATGGCGTTTTGCCGGATCCATTGGGAGGCAGTCATTGCAGCGCCAGCAATGTGCTTTGCATACATTGCATTTAGTTGTCCGTCAATCGCCAGCGCCGCGGTGGCAGGGGGAAGCGACGGATTCATCGCATACGCCAGTAAGGCCTTTGTATTGGCGATAGCGGCAGGTAGGCGAGCGCTGAGGTTTGTGTACGCCTGCGGACAAGTAAGTACCGCGGCTGGCGCTCCGAGCGAGACGAATCGAGCGGGATTGGTGGTCGCGAGCAATGCCCAAATATCGTTTGACTGAGAGAACGATGCTGGAGTGATGGTCCCATCCGCAATGTCGTAAGAAGTGCAGTTGTTGAAAAATTGAATCATGTCCGATACCAGTTGGGTATCGGGTATTCGGACTTGGCGCGATCCTTGCAACAACTTGTTACCAAACAATACGCCATTCTGTTGATAGGTTAGCTCTGGGGGGATGGACGCAGTCGCAGTCGGAATGACCTGGAACGCTGTCTCAAACAGCGTCGTCATATAGTCACCAATTCTCGAAGTCACATGCCCAAAGAAGGCGATTCCGATCGGTACGTTAGCCACGACTCGAGGCGGCTGCGCGCCCAATCGGTCGATGATCGAAACCGAAACTCGCGGCAAGAAAGCGCAGTAGTACACGAACAAAAATCCAAAAAACCAATTCCAACCATGAAAGTTGCCCTTGGAACTCAAGAGTCCAGAGAACAAGGCAACAAGAAACCCAAGCAGGGCCATCGTACGAATGAGATCCAAATACGAAGCGCCACCGACAATGGCGGCGATCGCGTTGAACACGCCGTTCAGACTGTCGACATTTCCGTACGCGTAAATTTCATACATGGCAGGTCTATCTCAGTGAGCCGGCGATGCCAGCCTTGCTGTGCTCGATCATCGACAATACGTTCTGCGGCAATTGCGAACGCATACTTGTCTCCATTCGATTCAACGAACTAGCCATTCCTTCCATGTTTCCGTGCTGCGCCTCTACTTTGATGATTTCGTGAGCAAGTGCAGTGGCGGTCTGGTCGATATTTGTGGCAATTTTTACGGCAAATTCGTTCTCTACTTTCGTTCGGCTCTCACCATTCGCAAGCATCTTCTTTGCTTCACGCAAGCCTCGACGCAAGAATGCTTCGGTGTAGTCCAACGCAATGACTTCCTTGTAGGATTGTATTAGCGTTTCGGCAACGAATGACCCGGGGATGGTATTGCCGATGGCGAGCATGCGCCATACCGGTAGTCGAGTTTGGTTGATAAATCCAATCTCCGCATTGGTAACTGCTGTCCGAGTCGCAATCTTGTTGGAAATCGAAGTCATCATTCTCTCAACTTTCGTCACGAAGGGCTCGACATCAACAGTCGTCTCTGATGGATTCAGGCACTCCGCTAGTTCGTCACACTGATACACGGTCATCGAGACCTTGCCAACATTGACGGAGGCCGCACTACCGAGGGATAACACTTGGGCCGATTCGATCAATTTGTCATAAAACTGGTAACCGGCGCCCGCGCCCGTTGCATCGGGTGGCGTCAAAACAAACGTCCCGGTCATGCTCATAATCAATTGACGCTCATCATCGTCAATTAGGCCCCCTACCTTCTTTAAGGCATTCCACATCACGTTGCCTTTAGTAAAAACTTCCGCTTTCTGATGCGGGTCACCGGATGTGTCGGCTGCTTGGGCCACTGCGACTTTGTTGGTGCGACAACTATCGCGCCCGTCGGCGCGATCGGCAACTGAGCCGAGGTACTGTCCGATGTTCTCGCAGCCCTCCTGATACTGCTTCTGCCACGATCCAGCAATTGTATTAACGAGTGCTTCCCCAGCTTCGCAAGAGTTAATACTGGCACTATTTACCTTGTCAGCGATCGCCTGAAGCTCGGTCATCGTTTGATCGCAGACGGGACAAAGCGACTTAAGCGCCAATTTGAACGCATAACCGGCAGCCGCTGAGCCGATCTGCTTCAGCATGGCAATGAACTGAGCTTTCGTAATGAACGAAAAGCTCCCAGCGAACATGTCAATTCCCCCGCAACCCGCATTTAGGTGGGGAAGCTCGATATGGGCGAGGGTGTAGTTCTTGCCCGGGGTTCGCATCATGAGTTGACCACCGGAGTAGATATTCATCGTTTGTCCGCGAAAAGCACCAGGGCTCGTGACATTACCGAGAGTGCCCATTGACGAGAACATATCATTCAACTCTGCATCTAGTGTCCCTGACGACCCGGTAGTTGGCGTAATGATCAGCGCGACGGCCGAAACCATAGCGCATAGCTTTTTCAATAATGTTTTCATTGCAAGTCCGTTCTAGTAAGGTTCGCCTGGCTTTGTTTGCGTGAGGGTATAGATACGATTCAGCAGCTCGGAATCCGCGATGACGCCGGTTCCGATGGGAGTGACTTCTTTACTGCCCGGCACCGCCAAGAACAATGCCGGAACTTGCCGAACGCCAAGTTGTTGTGCAATTCCGTTGTTAACACTCGGGTTAGGGAAATCGGGCAAGCCGCCACCATCAAGCGAGATCGGGAACACCGTGATTCCGTAGGTTTGCTCGAAGCGCTTCAAAATCGGCGCGAATTTGTGACAGTATCCGCAGTCGCCACTAAAGAAGAAAAATAGGCCGTGGGTCTTGCCCAGTTGACGAACTGTCTGCCGTTGCTTCTCACCCATGTTCTCGTCGTATGCAGTCAGTGCCGTGTTGTTCGTTGGCCGGCCTCCTTGCGCAGAGTAGTCCAATTCCGGCGTCTGCCATACGACACGGCGCCAAACGTCGGAGAACGTCGACGCCTGATTCATGAGTCGTTGCTGCATGAACATGTAATTCTTTATGTTCTCCGTAGTCGGCGAAATGATCGCGATGATCTTGAGGTCTTCGAGCTCCTTCAATTGCTTCTCGTGTTGCACGACCTCCGGTGGCTTGGACTCATTCGAGCTATCGGGCTTTGGTGCGTCTTTCCTGACTTCTTCCTTTTCGGGTTCTGGTTCGATCGGCGGCATTTCGTACCAGAACCACCCGCGCTTGCCATCATCCCAATACCGGGTACCCTCACTCGAGACTTCGGCCTGTCGTAGCGCAGCGTGTTTGGCGGCCACCGCTTTGGGTATTGTCGACTCTGCAAAGCACAATGCCGACGTGAGAGCGATAGCCACGCAA
>JAOXNN020228170.1:0-13162 GCA_028571205.2 Hydropsyche betteni
ATCCCCTATATATAATAGCGGATTTCTGTGTGTGTGTGTGTGTGTGTGTGTGTGTGTGTGTGTGTGTGTGTGTGTGTCACGGTGACGCTCGCGATTTTTTTTCTTTTTTTATGATGATGATGGATGATGGATGATGAATGATGGATGATGAATGATGAATGATGGATGATGGTGATGGTGATGATGGTGATGGTGATGACGGTGATGGTGATGATGGATGATAATAGATGTTGATAGATGACGATGGATGATGATGGGTGATGATGTATGTTGATGGATGATGATGGATGATGAATGATGATGATGATGGATGATGTATGATGGATGTTGATGAATGATGGATGTTGATGGATGTTGATGGATGTTGATGAATGATAATGGATGATGTGGATGATGGATGATGGATGATGATGGATGTTGATGGATTATGATGGATGATGGATGATGAGGATGACAAATGATAACAAATGAACTATTTTGATTTTATTAATTAAATATTAAATATTCAAATCGTTTACACATTTTGAGTTCACATAATCGGGTTTTCACATTTTATCGTTTTCCGTTTCTTAGCAAATCCACAGCCGATGTTATTAACATCGAGCTTATATACTAGTGTACCATAAGAGCCAGTCCGCCCATGCCAACGGAGGAGGCTCTGATCTCCTATATATAATCACGGATTTCTGTGTCTGTTCGTTCGTATATTCGAAAGACGCTCTCGGCTTTATTCTAATACTAGTGTATAGGCTCGATGTTAATAACATCGGCTGTGAATTGATAACCATACTATTGCGTAAAAAAATAAAAATTTAATATATTTATGCAAAATTATTTTACCCCCTATATATGATAACGGATTTCTGTGTCTGTTTGTTCGTTCGTATGTTTGATTTTCGAAAGACGCTCGCGTCTTTATTCTTATACTAGTACATAGGCCCGATGTTAATAACATCGGTTGTGAATTGATAACCATACTATTTCGTAATAAAACAAAAATTAAATATATCTATGCAAAAATATTTCATAACCGTGCCCTTGCGAAATGTCGCCAGAATATAAGATTAAGGATAAGATTATAGCCATTATTATAATGACCATAAAGACTAAATTTGGAATTATAATTTGAACAATCGACAACATTAATATGATTTAAAAAGTATATTTTTCTAAATTAGCTTCAGTTTTAAAAGATCAAAATATTTTTTAAGATTTTTATATAATACATGTATCTTTTATGTTTAATGATTTGACACATCATTACCTGATTACTGAAGTAATGCTTTTTCTATAGTTTCATAAATTTTTAAAAAGTTTCCCATACAGAAATTATAGTTGTTAGTTCCTAACAGAATTCATAAACATTACGAGGCAGAAATTGATTATAATTAATGGATCAACTCATTGAAATTGATAAATCAATGGATTAACTCATTGAAATTGATGAACTCATTAGTCCAATCTCTTATATTATTATATATAAAGATATTGGACTAATAAGTTAATCCATTGAGTATCAACAGATATGTGTTTTAAAAATCCATTAAAAAGAAAACATGAAAATTATAAATTTATTGACATATTGAGTTCGAAATATTTATTGTTTGCTTTTACTGTATCTAGAGATACCACATACGTAAATTGGCTATTGTTTTATAAAAAAATTAAATGAAATAGTTTGCAGTTCCAATTCACGATTGTATAGTTTAAATTCGTAATTTAATTTTCGATTCACACCAACGCACCCATCGAAGTTTTCAAACAAAATGAAAAATTTTGATTTATGATCCCTAAAAAGTCACCTTTCTCTATCTCAGAAAGAAAAGAAATATGTCATAAGAAAAATACTGCTGATCATTGCAGTTAAGAAACAAGCAGTAATGTAAGTAAATAACTATATGAACATTTAACCTTTTGACAATGGATGTTTTTTTTTGTATTCAAACTTCTCAAAAGCTAAATTTATCACAATATGCACAAACTTTCCAAAAATAAAGTCCAAACTTTCGAAGGCGTACCTTGGATTTGACCTTAATGGGCTGTGTATAAAAATGATGACTGTTAGCTGACGAATTTTTAAGGTTCATAAACAATTTATTTTCGATAAAAGAAAATCAACAATACTAAATTTATACAAAGGTACTTAAGTATTTTGTTTTTTTATTTTACCATGTTTGGTTAAGATCAAAAAGCAAATGACTAAGCTTTTATGGAATGTTTAATATTTTTATTTTAGTTACAAGTATCAATTCGATGTGCATTTTTTATTTAATTATTCTAAGAATTGCATACATTTTGTATACTATTATATTTAATATTTTTGTATTCATATTATATTTTCATGTGCAAATTAAATATGATTTTTTTAAATGCTAAAAAATAAACAAAAGTTTTTATTTGAAACAGATTTTTAATGTAATGAAAAATAATATGATAATACCTCGCATTATAAGAACGATACATTTTTTGATTAACAAATATATTGTAATAATTGAAAATTATATACTTTCACGAAAGAATAAGCTGAAAATTATATCAAATATATTCTTGAGAATAATTAAAAAAAAATGAATGGAAATATATTATATATAATAGTCTTTCAGTTATCCGTAAAATTTTTAATCTTCTTTTGTTGAGGAGTTATATTTATTAATAAATCGTCCATTAAAAAATAAAAATTGAGTTCGAAAATATACAGAAAAAAACGGAAATTCGAAAATATACAAAAGATTCTACAGAGAAAATTTTTATGTAATACATACGGAATAAAAAATTTACAAACATTCAATTAGTTTAATTAGTTTAGTTTTCATTACATATAACAAGAAAATATCTTTTTTAGAATCTTTTGGGTATTTTTTTTTATATCTGAGCTTGTTTTATATCTATATATAATATTATACTATACGTTTCGTTATATAATGTTATTAGATCAATTATATTTTTTAAGAAATTAAAAAAACAAATACTTTATGAATCATTAAATTTTTGGCACAGTGATTAATAATATTTCCTGTCTTATGAACGATCTTCGTTGACATTGTAATTATATTTAAAATTACATATCAATTCACAAAAACGTTCAATAATATTGGTATTAAAAACACATTAATTAAGATATTGATTTATTATATAAATATAACACTAATAATCTTTAATCCGATTAAGAATATTTTCTTACATAGGTATATTATAATGACAAATAATTATTTGCATAAATTTTATTTCGTTAAAAATATTTAAATTAATATTTATTATAATACATATATGCACGTTTTCAATACGCATAATAAAAAATATTTAAGTGAAATAGATATTTTTGCGATACATTTATGCCCGAAATTTGATAAAAAATATTATTAATAATGGAGTTTTTCATAAAATACGCATAAAATTATTCATATGTAATTATGCTTCACATACGATAAGATTGAATTATCTAACATCGATTTGAGTGTCAATTTATGCGATAAGTGACGAATATATTTATTGACACTGATTATGCATTAATTCGATATTTTAACATACATCAAACATCGCTTCGACGGAAGATAACAAAATTTGTAATAAGCTTTTGTTCAATATTACATATTTTTATCAATCATATGAAAGGAAATTGACGGAAACTTTACGATCGAAAAATTCAGCGACTTCTATAACTAAAATACTTCAATTTTTCGATTTTCATTATTTATTTTTTTCATATATATAATTTTTGAAAGTTTGACAATCTCAATCTAGTTGTAGTGAGAATGTTAGAATGAAATGGCAATATAAAAGATATAAGTATGGAAGAGAAAAAAAGTAATAATTTATGTGGGAAAAATCAGGAATTCAGCAAAATCCCTTTCTCGCGAAAAAGACGAGGAAAAGTCTACTTTTCCTTAAATTTGAACTACACATATATGTTTTAATATACATATTTTCCGCAATGATAATTACAGTAACATATTATATAATAAATGCTTCCATTTAACCTTACCCTTTTATCAAATCTGCGCTATGTAAATTTCCTCAAAGGAAACCTCAAAATTACGAATCGACTGATGTGTCATTTTATTACCGAAAATTATATATTATAACATAAAAAAATGAAATAATTCAACGGAAAATACCACCGATGAGGTTTCGGAGTTTCGCAAATCGGCATTATGAATGGAAAACCACAGATCAAATGGAAATTTCGCGAATCACACGAATATTTCGGACAATTTTTAAATGCGGTTTGCAATGACGTCAAAAGTAATGTTGGTTTTATTTATTTTTTCATGAACAACTAAGTCGTAGTGAAAGAAAAAGACTGAAAATTACATGATCAGGTATTCCCCGTCGGTTGAAAAACTATTTTTTCTGCTCTTTTTTGTTATTATATTTTTTATCAAAGATGACTTTCAGTAAAATGCTCACAATGGTCAGCTCATTATTTTTGCATAATTATCTTCGAGATTTTTTCACAAGTTGAAGTTTTATATGAAATATTGGTAAGATCGTGTACAATCATTGATTTTTAAATAATTCTATTTCTTTTGCATGTTTTTTCGTACCGAAATACGCAAATTTTACCTCAAACGAAAAATTATAGGAAATAGTAAAATGGCAAATAGAATGCATGCGGATATGTTCCGCCATTTTATAATCACAATCACGGATTTAGAGCAAGTCCAAGGTTGGTCACGTTTAAGCAAATCGAAATGATCTATAATATGATAATCATTATTTTATTTCGATCGATTAGGCTACAAATCCGTAAATCACTTATTTAGAAATCAATCGGATCGGTTGCATAAGTTTAGAATTGTCGACGTTTTTTTTTTTAATAATAATTGATGTAGTCGTTCTTTTAATAGAAACTTAAGTTTTTATTTGTATGTTTATAAAAACAGAAATGGTCAGTGAAAGTTCATGAGATTGTTTTAAAATGTTATGTTTATTAATAACAAAAACATTTATTTTGATTTCCGTTTGTTTTACAAAAAAAAAAAATTAAAATTAAAAATCATATTGAATCGGACTATTGAATTAATGTCGTAGTGAGATTTAGATGATTGGATTTGAATTATTTCAAAGATAATATTATTTTTCATCGAGATATTTTCATTAGATAATTCAAAAGAGTTTTTAAATATTAAAAAAACAAAACAGTTTTACATTAACGAATTACAGTTTTTACACTGCAAATTCAACAAATCAACAATAATATATTGATTACGAAGGGTTACTATATCCAGTAGACGTTACGCAAATAACTGAGAGTTAATAACACTTCTTTTTAGTTGAATTTTAAATATAAAATGTCGAATTGAAAGTGTGAAAACTTTACATTTATAAAACTAAAATGTATTATATAAACATAACTTTGAATGGATAGATATTTGAATATGATTTATAAAACAAAATTTATAAACACAATTTATATTACTATAATTATTATAGTTAATAACCGAATATTTTCATAATGTAATACATAAAAATCCGTTTGGCGATCACAAAATTAAATTACACGGAGAAAAATCACATAAACACCATCAAATTTCCCAAATCGAAAAATCAACAATCGCATGCGAAAAATCGTCTGGTCGAAATCGAAATTGAAATCACCTGTAGGAAGAACGATAACGTAATACACGGTCATAATTATAGTAATGTGTGGTCATTTAAAAAAAAAAAAAACACAAACCGGTCGTTTTTTGACCATTCACGGTCACTTTCGCCAAATACTGTTATTCGGTCGCACGAAAATCGTTCAAGATCGCAGATACAATGAACCCGGCTGTTTGACGTGTGTCATTGTTTTGGATAAATATATATATATATATATGTTTATATAAGTATATTTTGTCTGACGTTTAAGATAAAGTATATTTGAATACAAATTGTCTAGTTATGGTATATTTCAACGGACGAAAATACAGTTTAACTGGTGCTCACTAGTTAAAGTGTATTTTCAACTTGACAAATGAGTTTTGACAGTTCGGATATTTGAAAAGAATATTTGTATTAAACCATATGCGTATTTTACTTCTATATTTGATTATTGAAAAAAATTTAATGATAGAATAATCTCAACGAGGCACTCATCACAAAAACGTAAGTTTTGATTCCATATTAATAGACAAGTTACGTACAATGATTCGTATTAGTGGACAAGTAAAATTTTTGTGCCATTATAATCATATCGCCAATTTATTACAATGTTAATAATGTTACTTTAATGAAAAACAATTCAAAATTCAAAAAACTTTAGAAAACTACTGAAATTATACTCAATTACTTGATGTAACTAACTCGACTCAACAATATTTATCGTTTTTTTTGTATTTCGCTAGTGGCGTTGGCAACACTGGCTTTTTAGTTGACATTAAAATACCTATTGTCTGACTCCGACCGGTTAAATCATATTTCCATTATGACAAATCATATTTCCAGACAAAATAACTACGTAGGTTAGACAAAATATATTTTAACTAGTCAAATTATATTTTAACTGAGAAGTAAACTTTGTAACATATATAAAAGGACCTTTCACAGTGGCGCGTTATTGATACCATTAATATAATTTAAATACGGTTGATTTAAGATTTTTTTTAATGATGATAATATTCTTTAATAATGATAGTTGAAAAATATTAAAAATTTGAAACATAGATGGCAATAATGATTTACGATACGCGATCAATTTTCCCTTTCTACAACAAATTAGAATAATCATCAATTTTCTATCAAAATTAATTATGTGCAATTTGAAAGAATCGTTTATTATCGATCACTGAAGTTAAGCGACATGTGAAACGATCAATACATGGAAGTATTTGAGATCTGAGAAAAATTGTAAAATATAATAAGTGAGTTTCTACGATAACTGTAAAATCATGAGCTGATTTTGTATATGAATATTGTGCATATGCTACGCAATGTCATCAAAATGACCCAGGCCACGAAATAAGCAAAAAATTTGCCTCGTTATCAAAGTTGTAGTGACATCTTTTGTAAATGCTCCTAGAGATTAAAATCCCTTTTAGTTGCATGTCATTTTGATAGGTTACATTTTTTTACAAAAGATGTCATTGCGACTTCAATGACGAGGTATACTTGTTGCTTATTTTGCGACTTGAATCATTTCGATAATGTTGAGTAACACATAAATTCTCACTAATTCTCACGAGATACGTTCACGCTTACGCCCATTATTTGAAATCACTTTAAAAAAAATTGATTTTGCATAAGTTAAATACAATGATGATGATGATTAAAATTATTTAGAGTTCGATTTTCATTACTTATACAATCACAAATTGCTGGAAAAGTCTTCGGTTTTGATATCGTGAGCTAGAAAATTGCAAAACCATATAATCGAGCGGTTCAATTTGACATCGGTCAGTTTACCGAGCGAAGTAATAAATTTCGCGTTCTTGATTCATTTAAGGATGTGGATTTGTCGGAAGGTCGGTCATTTATGGACCTTGGACGACCGGTTCGAAGTCGGTTCATGTCAAGGTTCTGAAACTGGAGCACCCTGTATAAGTGAGAGGGTTTAATAAACTCACAGTTGGCCAACTCAAAATATTACATAATTTTTGCATACACGCAATTTTTTTTTCACAGAATTTATGATTGATACCTTGAACAAGAACGAATGTTATATTTTATTTCAAATAAAATAAAAACAGTTTAATGACTTGCCATGAGATTTTTTCGTCAATTTATTAGTTGAATAATTTGTATGATGGAAACATAAAACATATAACAAATGCATAACCATAATGATAAAAATGTATGTATGAGGTGAATAAATTCAGAAAAACTTAATTTGAATAGATTTCTATTGTAAAAATTTGACATTGGATAAGCATGAAAAAAATGAAATTATCGTAAATATTGTAATCTTGCCCGAAAAATTATCAAAACAAATAATCGGAACCAGATCCGGAACAATCGAGGACAATCGTTCAAGCGTAGAATTACCGATTTTGTCCATTCGTAACATTTTTTAAATCATTTATCCATTTTATGAACAATCGTGAGAAAGTGAAGGTTCGAAAATTTCACTGAACATTTTACGTATCGATATTGGAATATTTAACAATTACCATTTAACCAATGGAACACTTCTGATTTTGAGTCAACTTTATGAGCTTATTTCGATAAATTTACAATTATTTTTTGTTTTTAGATATATTTTCTTTTTATTGATTTTATTTTACCGATGCAAATATAAAATTTCATCGATATCTCATTGCAGATTGCATCAGAGTGCATTTCATAAAACCGCATGAGAAATTAATTCTAGATATAATTTTACATCCAAACAACCACAAGATCCACTTTTCTCACAACTTATACACAAATAATATCACATTTCATTTTGCGGTCAATTTTGAAACGAACCTTCGGTCATACGACGTTTCTATCTCAGAAAAAGACGACCAAAAAAATTATCGTTTTCTAATGTAATAGTTCGTTATGTAACGATTGTTTTCGAACGTTCGATTTTTTCAATATCGAAAAAAAAATATGGGGATGATGAAATTCGTGCTGATTATTGCAAACACCGTCTTTTTTTGGCGATCGCAATATTATTAAGTAGTCCGTGAACGATTTTTCATTTTTTCTCATAATAAATGTCGGATCCGAAAAAAATCCGTATCCTGCATGCAATTGTAGGTTCAAGTATTTTTCATCGTTTTCCATTTCAGAAAAAGGTTTTTTTAAATAATAAAATAATCACTTACCGTTTTTTTTCGAATTTCCATTGTATGTGACTAATGCGGTCTCTTTCGATTCGATTTTTCCATTTTTGTAAATCTCCTTCATTTTTGCACAAAATATTCAATAAAATTATCTGGAAAAATATTGAAAAAAATAACACGTGAATTGATGGTATTTTTTTAAAACTTTGGTCAAAAATGTTTTAAATTTTTTAATTAAAATTTATAAAAATAAATGTTAGATTGAATCGCACACTTTGAATCAGAATAAATTTCGCGCGAGCGCAAAAGATGTCACTGTTGCCATTATAATATTTTTTGATTTTTTAAAAGTCGCAAGCCTCAATAAATTCGACAAGAATTGAAACATTGTCATTTTTTCAAAATTTTAAATATTCAAAAATCAAAAAAATATATAGGAGAAAACGTTCACAGAAACGAACCTAGAACGATATTCGCGAGCCGAAGTCCGAATCAACAATGATGCATTTCCGACATGACGACCTTTATTTATTTAACGGACTTGCTTAAGATTGAGAACCGCTTCCGATATGCCGGCGGCCAGAGGTAATTAAACTTTTTATTATTATTATTTAATTTAAGAAATTTTGATTTTTATTCAGTTCTGACTACAATATCCCCTATCCCCTATATATAATAGCAGATTTCTGTGCGTGTGTCTGTGTGTTCGTTCATTCGTGTGTTTGTTCGTTCGATGACGCTGGTGATTTTTCGTGAATATGGTCTTTATGCGTATACACTTAACGTCTATAATATAATGCTTATTACCTACTGCCTCTGGCTTTGCCTATATGTCGTAATTGTGTCAATAACAAATGAACTGGTTTTATTAATTAAATATTAAATATTTAAATTGAGTACGGGCATCGAGAAGCCTCTGCTTCTGGCTTTGCCTATATGTTACAAACAAATAACAAATGAACAATTAAAAATTTAAATTAAATTTGATTTTGTTTATTTATTTATTTTTTCATTTACCTTAATTGAATGTTTTGCTTTGGATTATTTTTTGTTTGATTTTGTTTTGTTTTTGTATTATATTTTTCATTTGTATTGTCTTGAACGCAAATAAATATATATAATATAATGTTTTCTGGTTTTGTATGAAATTAACAATATATGTATTTGTATTTGATTTTTTTTTAATGTATAATTTGTTTATTATTGTAGATTATATAAAATATATTATTACATTCGTAAAAATTACAAATTATTTTTTTATTGACTAATTAATGTTAAGTATGGAAATTTTATAGATAGATAATTATATATGCAATAATTAATATTACAATAGAATATATAATTTGATTTTTAACTTTGGAAAATTACTTTTTTATTGACTTATCGATGTTGAGTAAAAAAAAAATTAAAGATAAATTATCATACAATATATGCACCAATCAAAATCATAATCGAATACAATATTGAATTATTGTTTACTTAACATAAAAATTAAAATAAATTCGTTTTTTTTTTAAACATTATAAGAGTCATTCATGCAATCATAAACATCTTGATCAGTCGTTGCATTTGAAACAAAAATTATATCAAATGAAAACTTAGATAAAAATCGGACAATTGAAATTGACGACTGTCTAATTTTATTCACGTACAAAAAAGTACCTCAACCGCAAAACTTTCAGGACATAAACATAAACGAAACGGCATCAGATCTTTATCTTAAGGTTGAAATCTTTCCATTTCCTGGCCTTCGGTGTAGTACAGGTTTTTTTTCTCTGTCATTATTCTTCTGTGATGATTTTCGATGGAAAAGCCTTGACTCCGTCGAAACCTCCGGTTTTTGTCGGTCGATTGACCGCCGATGCGTGAAAATCTATGTCGGTCATTCGCCGATAATGACATTCGAAAATTGTTGAATGCACGGTCTCGATGTTGCAGGGTTTCTCAAAGGTTTTTGGTTGCATTGATGCTTTTGCATCGTATGCGGTCAGGAATTCTGTTTTTGGTGATCTGGGTAAAATTACTGATAATGCCTGTTGTCGGAAAATCAACGAAGACGTATAAAATCAATTAATTTTTGAACGATGAGTTAAAAGGTTGTTGAACTTTAAATTATTTTAAAATTTTTAAGTTATTTTGATTTTTATTAATTAACGTATATGATTTTTTTTATTTTGATAATAATTGAATAGTTTTGGAATTCCTATATGCAGTATTTTTATAAGTTGCGTAATGCAGGACAAGGTTTTTTCTGATACCATAGAAAGTTTTGACATTCTTTTAGAAGACTTTCAAGATTAATACTAAAACTGTCTTATAATTAGTTTAATTTATGACTAATCAGTCTAATGAATTATATCATCCACTCTAATTTTAACATAAAATATTTTTAATATTATTGAAAATATGAACATTTTTTCTTTTTTTTATATAAAAAGAAACTCTCAAGACAGGTTCTTAAACTTTATCTTGTTGAATGATTTTATATCACCTATGGTCCGTTTTATGACTACATATACACATTTCTTAACATCGATAATTAATATGAATCGATACGCTCCACATAGCTAAATTGCGAATAAACAAAATCATATAAATTTTTATGTA
The DNA here is from genome assembly GCA_028571205.2 of Hydropsyche betteni. Taxonomy (NCBI): domain Eukaryota; kingdom Metazoa; phylum Arthropoda; class Insecta; order Trichoptera; family Hydropsychidae; genus Hydropsyche; species Hydropsyche betteni. The sequence continues at coordinate 11,295 of JAOXNN020228170.1, forward strand.
TTATCAATTACAAAATAGCCTCCAAATCTAAGCCTTCAAGTCATAGTCTTTTCAATACTATTGAAAATTCGGATTTACCCATATTACCTATCCATTTACAGATCTTATTGCCCGTTCTTTGACTTTGACGATCAATTAAAACTGACATATTCCACATTAAATCATAGACTAATTCATATTTCGAAATCTTATATATTGTCTGCTGGAAGACAAGGTCTTTTCAATATCATCGGAAATTCGGACATTTACCTTATCATAATAAGAAAGGAAACTCTCAAGGATACGAATATTATAATCTATTGAAAAATGGTCTCAGACTATCTATTCAACTGTTGATCACACCACGTGTCACATTACTAAGGTAATTTATGGAAATAGAGTTGATAAAAGCATAATTTATTTTTGATAAGGTTTTTATCGTATTATTATTACACATGAATCTATATAATAATTTTTTTTTTTAAGAAATTAAAAATTCGAGAAAGTTCGAGAAACGTATATAATATAACGAACTATATTTAATATATTAATTGATTATAGTTAATCAACTTCTCGCTAGATTAAACACAAGTAACCATAACAAAAGACCTATCAGGGTCCTTATATTATTAGTACATAAGAATAGATATATGTACCGTTCAAAGTAATCTGATGTTGAAGGGAAATTGATTAGTATAGAGATAAAGATCAAGGAAAAAAATATGTTTTTAAATATTTTTGTGTTTGAAATGAGAAATTATAAAAATCGTTAAAGTAAGAGAACCTTATAATAAATATATATGTTATAGTGAACATGAATTATAATATCAGTGAAATTATATTTTTACTATATATAATTTTTACAGAAGTAAAGATTCACACACAAATAAAAAATGCATTTTATCTAACTTTTAACACTTTATTAAATAAATAAAAAATTTAACCCAACCTTTATTATTGATTAGCAAAAATATTCTTTAACATGTTTAAATAATACATATACATATAAACAATTTTAGAATTTAAATACCAAGCGTTTTTTACACAATTTTCTCATCGGATGTTCAATAAATATGACCCCTAAAATTCCTACAAAAAATGACCCCTAAAATCCTCACATTTCAAATAATCAATAGATGGCGCTTATACTTTCGATACAACCGAATGTTAATTTCATATCGTAAAATCAAAACAAAAATCGATCTGCTTTCAATAAATAAATAAAAACAATACGAAATAAATAGAATAAAAAATAATTAAAAAAAATACAAAGTGCAACAATGACGTTATATGACCGTGCAAGTTTCGCGCTCGGTTAATTTTTCAATTCGACCTTAAATTCAGTGTGTGCGTTATATATGTATACACGTATATTTTTTTAAATATATTTAACTCTCTTTGCGATTCTCAGCAACCTTAACAGTTGGACGATTGTCCATAACCCAGTTATAAGAGCGGGCAGTGAAGGAGAAAAATGATCGATTTCCTGCAATTTTTTTTCGAAAATATGCAATGATTCGATGGATCAATGTGCCAATTTATATATTTCAAGCAGATACGTTTTTGTTGAATATGTGTTTTTATATTCATAAATATTTATTTATTTGATTTTAGTATCGAAATTTTTGTATTAAAACAATCGATAAGAAAAATAATAAAATTAAAACTGAAATTTTTCTTACTAAACTCGTTTTATAGAGATTTATTTATATTATTCTCTTATCGTAATGAATAAAAATAGCTTATAACAAAAAACCAATGTGCTTCAATTCAATAATTAATTTTTTATTATTATGTTAGCCAAAAAATTTAGTAATCTATACTATTATAAAACCGAAAGTTTCTCCATCTGTCTGTCTGTCTGTCTGTCTGTCTGTCTGCCCCAGGTT
>JAOXNN020228180.1:0-13157 GCA_028571205.2 Hydropsyche betteni
AAGAAAAACGACATAGCAAAAATTCATTGCATAGAAAAAGAACTTGACTTGCAAGCCACGTTGATTGGCAAAGGTTACCCGGTAATCCACGATGATTTTTTGACGTTTGAGCCTGACGAACACTACGACCTTATTGTGATGAACCCGCCTTTTGACGCTGGCGACAAGCATCTTTTGAAGGCGTGGGAAATATTACCCTACGGTCAAATAGTGTGCCTGCTGAACGCAGAAACACTGAATAACAAAAACAGTAAGTTGCGTGAAATGTTGGGCCGCATAATAGCAGAACACGGAACAGTTACCCAGCTTGGGCCATGCTTTGCGTTCGCCGAGCGAAAAACGAATGTTGATGTTGTTATGGTTTACCTGAAAAAAGCGCAAGCAAAGGCCCATTACACGCTGTTTGACGACTTAGCAGGTGAAACATACACCGAGCGCGAAAAAGACGACCACGATAGACAAATTGCCACAAAAAACACCATAGGAAACTTGGTGTTGTGCTACGACCGAAGTATTGCCCTTTACGATGAAATTGCGCCAAAAATTGATGAGCTTGGGTTTTATTTGAAGCAGCTTAAGGCACAGGGGGCGATGAAGGCGCTGGCAAAGTCTGCCTGTGATGCAGCAGGGCACTATTACGCGATTGAAGATAGGGACGGGGAGTTTCGCACTAACCCGCAATCCAGCTTCAAGAAGCACCTGAAAAAAGGTGCATGGAATACCGTCATTGATATGACCAGCGCAAAAAACCTTATGTCTGCAAGTGTGCGTGAAAGCTTTGGTGCACAACAGCAAAACATTGAGGCCGCTGTTTTTAGCGAAGGCAACATAAAAAACTTTCTGTTCACCTTGCAAGATAACAAAGAAAATATCTTGCGCCAATGCGTTGTTGAAGCCTTCGACCTGATGACCAGCTTTGACGAAAAAAACAAGGTGCATTTTGAAGGCTGGAAAACCAATGATACTTGGAAGGTGAACCGCAAGGTTATTGTTCCAGTTGCAATGTATGACAATTATGGTTGGGAACGGAAAGGCAGCATGTACCGATTCAGCCACAGGCTTGACGATATTGACCGTGCGTTAGGCTACATTGTTGGCAAAAAACTTGAAAATATTTTGACAGTTGTCAATGCAACAGCTGAAGCGGCGAAGGTGCCTAACTGGACGGGGCAGGTGTATGAAAGTGAATTTTTCAGCATACGGGCATACAAAAAGGGAACAATTCACATGACATTTAAAGATAAACACCTGTGGGAGCGGTTCAATATTGTTGCCGCTGATGGTAAAAACTGGCTGCCAGATGATTATAAAAACCGCGCTGAACTGCGCTTGGAGATAACAGAATGACCGAACAAATTAAAAACTGCCCATGCGGTTACCCGCCAACCTGCTGCGAAGTATTCGGGCTTGGCAATGGCTGGAAGTTCTATTGTTTTGAGTGTGGGCGTGAGGTTGTGTATCATGCTGACAGGCGGGAGAAGAATAGGAAGAGGGCGATAAAGAGGTGGAATGATGGAAAATAAAGTAATCGACTTTACAGCGGCTAAGGAAGCAATTTCGCCTACAATTACAAGATACACGGTGAAGACAAAGCGTCCGCGCCACGAGTGCAAACATGAGCGCATCGAGCTAGACGAGGCTTCCCGGTTGTGCCATTGCAAGGCTTGTGGCGACACGCTAGACGCTTTTGAGGTGCTGTTAGGCTATTCCAAAGGTGACCGGGAATGTGCGCGGGAAATAGCACGGTGGGAGTCCGCAAAGAAAGAATTTGACGCAATACGCGCAGAGTGGAGTTTGACCATTATGGAACGGCGAAGGGTTGAAAGGGCCATGCAGCGGGCCGGGTGGAATAACCAAGGAGGCGAAAATGGACTATGACACACTTGATTGCTACAGCGAAACCAAGCGCAAGGCCCGCAAGCAGCACACTTGTTGCGAGTGCCGACGTAAAATTGAACCGGGCGAAACGTACAGCTTGCACACGGGCGTTTACGGGGGTGAATGGGAAAGTTATAAGATATGCGGCGACTGTGAGAATATACGCGCCGTGTTTCCATTTGATGAGCCTGTTGCTTTTGGTGGGCTTGAGGACGATTTATCATGGTATTTAGACGGTGAAAGCGAGTTGCCTGCCGGGTTAGCGGAACAATTAACACCGGAGGCTTTGGCGTATCTGAATGGGATTATTGCCAAAAGGTAAAAACCTTGACACCTCTCCCTGATTGCGTTATGGTTTTTGCGTTGTGAATCTCTACCACAGCGGATATTTCAAAATTTGCTTGCCAAAAACAGGCAGCAAAGCAGAAACCCCCTAGAGCGAGTAGAGACGCTTTAGGGGGTTTCGTAGTTGAGGAAGTTATGGAAAATAATTATTGCCCTAATTGCGGTAAAGTGAAAACGGTTATTTCTGGTTTTGAAGACTGCGAAGGTGATATTACAGTAGAAATAACTATAGACCCCGTGTGTCTACACGCACTCAATAACGGATTTTTGGCAGAGGTAATCAAGGGAAGAGTTAGGGAATATATGAAGTTGAGGAAGTTATGCCAATAGAAATAAAAGCCTACAAGTGCCAGTATTGCAAGGGTAAATTTGTAAGGCAAAAAGAGGAAGCGGTAAAGAGGCATGAAGAATGGTGCCCACATAAAAAAGGGAATACCTCTAAGTGTCTTGAATGCAAACATTATACCAATGAAAAAATACCCGTTGGCAAAATTACCGTGCGTGAAGGCTATGACTCTGGATATTTAGTTGATTTTATAGCTTATCATTATTGCAAAAAGAAAGAATGTGGGCTTGAAAGCAAGCGAATGAAGACAACCCGCACGATTGATAAAATGCGCGGAAAAGTACACAACATTTCGCTCGAAAGTGAATTTCAGCCAATGGCGTACAGTGAGGAAGATTGCGAATATTACTCTACGGACTACACAGAAGAAGACATAACAGCCTATTTTGAGAACTTGTAGTCATGGAACGCGGCTACATAAAACTTTGGCGAAAAGCCCTTGACTCTGGATTACTGCAAAATGGCCCTGCTTGGCAGTTGTTTGGGTATTTCATTTTGAGGGCTAACTACCGAACCACGAAAGCTATAATCTCTGGCAGTGTGGTACAGGTGGAGCCGGGCCAAGTTATTTTCGGACGGCTTGAGGCTTCAAAGTTTTTAGGGCTCACAGAAAGGGGTGTGAGAACTGCGCTGAAACTTTTGGAAAAATTGCAAATAGTGACCAGCAAAGCGACCAACAGATATACGCTGATTACTATTATAAATTGGGGTACTTATCAGAATGGTGACCAGCCAAGTGACCAACAGACTGACCAGCAGGTGACCAGCACACGACCAGCAGGTGACCAGCAGGTGACCACATCTAAAGAATGTAAACATGAAGAACTAAATACACATTTGTCAAATTCTTGCGAATTAGACACCCCCACAAAGCCTGAAAAATCTAAAATCCCACAATGCCCCCACCAGAAGGTAATCGACCTGTACCACGAGATATTACCAGAATTACCCCGTTTACGTGTGAGGAATACCACAAGGGATGCACAGTTACGTTGCAGATGGGCTGACGCATATAAGCGCTTACGGGAAAAGGGAGTGGAAAGCCCAACGGAAGAGCAAATTTTGAATTGGTTCAAACAGTTTTTTGAGCGCGTGTCTACATGCAAATTTTTGACAGGAGCAAACAACAGAGACTGGAAGGCAAGCCTGCCTTGGCTACTCAAAAGCGAGAAATTCGCAAAAATCATTGAAGGGGAATACAAATGAGTAACTTTTTAATCTCAATTCCCAACCAGTTCTCAATGCGTGACGAGCGTGTTGTGTGGGAAAAAATAACCGCTGGCAGCATTGCCGTGTGGGGAACAACAACGTCTGGTGCTGGTGGTGGGCCTGACTTTATCCGCGAAATTGTGGAAATTGCGCCGTACAATATTTTCGATTACCCGCAAGCTAAGGCAATAATGATTGCGACAGCGATGGTGCTTCGTGCTGGCAAGGAAATAAACCTTGTCACGCTCATGGAAGAAATTTCAAGAATGAAATTGCAATGTACACAATACGAACTTCTTGAAATGACGAACTTTGCCTCAAACACGGCGATTTCAAGGGTAAGCGTTCGTGCCGCTGCTCAAAACGTGCGCGAAGCTGCTATAAAAACAACTGCACATTGTGCCTTTGCCGCCTGCACAGAAGCGCTTAAAAGTCCGTTAGGTGGCGTAGATGTAGCCTTGTCGCACTTGAAAAAAGCACAGGGAATACTTGAAGGTGTTGAAACTGACGAGGATTTCAGTATTGCTGGCGCTGTTGACGAATATTGGAATGAACTTGAAAACGAACGGGCCAACAATAAGCCAACGCCTACCCCGTGGGGGCCGCTAAATGCCGTTTTACGGGGTGGCATACTACCTCGTGAGCTTTGCGTGCTTGCGGCAAGGCCAAGCGTAGGGAAGACGGCTTTTGCACTAAATCTGGCCTATTCAGCATCATGCTTTACCCCAACCCTGTTCGTAAGCCTTGAAATGGGTAAACAGCAACTTATTGACCGCCTGACCGCCTGTATTTCAGGTGTTGACGTGGGCTGCTTTCGAGATGGTACTTCCGGGCGCTACCGCGAAAAAATTGCCGGAGCGCTGCGTGAAATATCGCAAAAAACCCTTGAAGTGTGCGACAATCCGCGTGTTTCTGTGTCGGAAATAGCGCGAATGTGCCGTAAGGTGAAAAAGAAATACGGGAACCTTGGCCTTGTTGTTGTTGATTATTTACAGCTTATTACCGTTGCCGACAAAACCGGGAGCCGTGAGCAGGACGTTGCCGGAATGACCCGCGACTTAAAAATAATGGCTAAAGAAATGGGCGTTCCCGTTGTTTTACTGGCGCAGTTGAACCGTAAATCTGAAGAGTCAAAGCGCGAGCCCATGCTTTCTGATTTGCGCGAAAGCGGGGCCATTGAACAGGACGCAGACATTGTTATTTTCCTGCACCAAGCGCGGCAAATAGGGCAGTGGAACCCCAATGAACCTCTGAAAGTAATTGTAGCAAAGGGCCGTAGTTCCGGGGTAGGTAGCTGCCACCTTGAGTTTCAGCGCCGCCAACAGCGGATTATTGACTCGACAGAAAAGGCTTATGCTGAAGCGGCAAGGGAATTTCAACACGATGAAAATTATCACAATTTGTAGGGGTAAAGCATGTGCAAAAATGAAGCCATAGCCGGGCCGCTAGCCTGCCAGACTTGCAAGCGGGTGGAAGAACTCGAAGCGCTACTCGTTGACATTTTGAGCAATAACCCAAAGTTCCCGCCGGACAAGCCGGGAGAGCGCCAAGCGTGTAGCGTTTGCAGTACCTACAACCACAAGGCGTGGTGTTGGTACCCGCGAGCCGTGCAACTTGTTGGTCAGCGGGCAGGGGTAGAGTTGAACGGGTTAGATAAAAAGCACTTGGGGGTGTAATGAAAATTCTAATAGCTTGCGAGGAAAGCCAAGCCGTGTGCAAGGCTTTCCGTGAACGAGGCCACGATGTGTATAGTTGCGACATATTGCCGTGTTCCGGGGGTCACCCCGAATGGCACATACAAGGTGATGTGCTACCGCTATTAAAAGAGCCGTGGGATATGGCGATAGCATTCCCGCCGTGTACGCGCTTGACCGTTACAGCAAACAGGTGGTTTGGTAAAAAATATTCAGAGCGGTTTCCGAATATCCACAAAGAGCGCGAAGAAGCCATAAAGTTTTTTATGGAGTTTGCGAATTGTGATTGTGGTAAAATAGCCATTGAAAACCCCATTGGTATTATGTCAACAGAATACCGCAAGCCAGACCAGATTATTCAGCCGTGGCAGTTTGGGCATGAGGAAAGAAAATCTACTTGCTTGTGGCTTAAAAATTTGCCAAAACTTGAACCAACAAAAATTGTGTCGCCGGCTATAATTTATCACGCCTCTGGAAAAACAGACAGCCGACTGCACTTTGAAACTCTCAAACTACCAAAAGACCAACGTTCAAAAATCCGCTCCAAAACCTTTCCCGGCGTAGCGCGAGCAATGGCTGCTCAATGGGGGTAGAATGATAGCCTTTTTCCTTCCAGTAATCCCCACCGCGCAAGAACGAGCAAGAAGAACAACAAGCGGCGGGAGGCCACACGGTTACAAGTCGCCAAAACAAAAGGCCAATGAGCTAGAACTTGACGTGCTGATTAAAAAATACAGACCACAAAAGCCACTGGCATGCCCTGTGAGTGTGCATTTTACAGTTTGCCTACCTGTGCCAAAGTCTGACACAAAAAAGGCCGCAGGATTGAAACTAGGCGGTTTTATGCTGCCAGCAAAAAAGCCTGACATTGACAACTACGCCAAACAGCTTTTTGACAGCCTGACAAGGTGCGGGTTTTGGGTAGACGATGCCCAAGTTGTTGAATTGAATTGCAGAAAAATTTATTCTTCTTTGCCGGGGTGGGAAGTGGCGATTGATTCGATGGAAAACAAGGTGGGGGCTGCATGAAAAATCCAGATAATGCAGGCTACAGGCTGGCGCAGTGTTGTGGGAATTGCGGGAACAATAGAAATGCAGGGTTTGACAGGTCGACGGCTTTTTCGGACTCGGTCATCTGTACTTTTTTCAATGAGTTGTTTTTTAAGGGGATATTCCATATTTGTGAAAACTGGAAAAAAATGGAAAGGTAAAAAATGATAATCGGCACAGACGCATGGGCCGCAATACACACGGCTGTACACAACGCCCGTTGCAAGCACCCTGCGTTCAAAAAGACAACGGCGGGCAAGATGTGTGTACTACTCGAAGAGGTGGCAGAATTGGTGTTTGCGCTGGCGTTTCAGGGTAAAGGCAGGGCCAGGGAGGAAATGATGGACTGCGTAGCCGTGCTGGTGCGCTGGTGGGAAGGTGACGGCAATGTGCAATAAATGCCCACACCTACACCGTGCAGGCCGTGGCGTGTTTCTATGTAAAAAGCCGGAGTACCTAGCGCTTGGTAAGCACATAAGTAAATCCGGCTATTTTATAACAACGGGGGCGTGGGCGGTTAAGAATTGTGAACATGCCCGTATTCGCCCTCAAGGTTGATCAGGCGAAGGAATTCGCGTTCGGTGTCTTGCCACTCTTTTTCACGCTCCACAAGCCATTTTGAGTCAAGTCTGCCTTGCGACTTCCATTTTGCCTTTTCTGAAATTTCCCAATCTTTTTGGCTTTCTTCGTCACAAATATATTTTTTATCGCGGTCAGCACGCCACGATGCGTTTTCAGCACGCTCAGCTAACTTCCTTGTTTTGCGAGAACAGGCAGAACGAGCAGAATCGCGCACTGCGTCAAGTATTTGCGCTGTTGCTGTGGAATTTGCACATTCCGCCGCGTTAATAAAGCCGTAATCACTCCACCAATCCGGGCAGGTTTGACACACTGCATATTTGGCAGCTTCCAGAACTAAAGATGTGGCTTTTTCGAGTTCTTCTTTCGTGGCCTCCCCGCGAATGTAACGCTCTGTAATGTCGTTGCATTTTTTTACCACCTTATCGTTTTTGGCATACTTTTCGCATCGTCTGGCATGATAAAGCGCAAATAGATGTATGGCTTTATCGTGTCCTTTAACAGCGGGCAAAGCACTAACAGCGTCTTCTATGCCGCATATTTCAAGTATTTTGTCTAAGCCGAGTGGGGCATCATCGGCCTCGGTTTTGCCTAATTTTTCAAGCAAGTCCCAAAAACCTAAAAACGGCAAATATTCCAGAGTGTTCAAGGTAGTTGTCATCATCTTAATTCCCCTTTTGGTTAATTTTAAGCACTATTGCCGCCGCCCGTTCCCGCACGTCTTCCCCATTAGCCGCCTTAACCGCCAACACTAGCAGTTCCAGCGCGTGTTGCCGGGCCTTGCGTAGGGTGGTGGGCGTGGGGGTTGTGGTTATTTGGGGCATGGTTAGGCTTCGCGTGGTTCAAAGTTTGGGCAAGGCCGTTCATAATGTAACCCACTGCCTATTGCAAAAAACCCATCGTTATTGTCGCATTTTTCAATGATGTCTTGAAGCAGGCTATTGCTAACCCCTGCTGACATGTAGGAGTACACCTCTGTCAAGCCTTCGTCTGCCCCGTCTTTGTGAAAGCTGTTTATTTGGGTCTGCACATGTTCGATAATCTTGTCGGTGTCGAGGTAGTGTAGAGTAGCCATGATATTCTCCTTTTTGTTTATATTTCTCCACTCATTCTGTCCTACCGTAGCAGGGCATTGGGGGGGGGATTACTGTACAATATAACCCTTGCGTATAACCATGCCGCCGTGCAAATCCTGAAAATAGTTAGATGCATGTTCAATCTTTTCCAAAAGTTCGGTGGCAGTTGCGGCAATGCTTTTTTCATAGCGCAAAACCCTTCCAGTGCGGTGGCCTTGCAAATTGCAGCAATATTCTACCAAATAATGGGTTGCGTTTTCTTTTACAATGTGCCCGCCACAAGTGGGGTAATCAAAGTTAGTGGTGTCAAGGGTGGTTGTGTAAGTAGTAGTCATGACAGTTTCCTTTTTTAATTTTGATTGTTTTGACAGGCAATAAAGCCAAGTCTTAACAATATTGCTATCTCGTCTGCTCTGTCATGCTCGCTCAGGTCTCCCAGTCCAGACACGTCAACAATGCCAATATGTCTTGGCAAAACAGTAACGGTTACTGCATTATCTTTGTAGGTGCTCATGCGTTGCATGTATGCAGCGTTTATTTCCCTTGCGCTCTCGTCGATGGGGTGATTTCTAATCATTGCAAATATGTCTTGGGCTTGGGTGCTGTTTTCGTTTTGAGTAGTCATTGTGTTCTCCTTTTTGTGGCGTTTGCCCTTGTATTTGTTAAATTCTATTCAGCCATTCATCGCGTTTAGCGCGGGCATCTTCAATAGATTTTGCAACACACGAAAACAGTTTGCCGTTTTCGTGGCGATAATCGTACTGTACCCTTTTTTGGGCTGGCTTGCCGGGGCGACGTAATGTGTTAAAAAATTCATATTGTTCTTGCCCAGCCGTTGTTGTTGAATTAGCGTTTTCAGTAATAGCAATGATGTTCTCCTTGTGTTGTCTCCTTTTCCCTGTCCGTTGATTAAACAATAGCAAAGCATTAAAACATTGTCAACAACTTTTTTACATAATTATTAAATTATTTTTCAATTATTTTACAAATATTATGTTGACATATTCAAATTGTTTGTGTAGTCTACTTTTACACCAAAACAAAAGAGGTAATTATGAAAAAGAGAACTGGGCCAAAACCGCTTGGGCATGTGTCACTTACAGTAAGGGTGCGACCTGAACAAAAGGCAATGATTGAACAAATGGCTGGCGAAGAGGGGCAAGATTTAAGCGCATTTATGCGTGGTGTGCTTGAAAAGGTCGTTTTTCCTTCGGTCACGCCGGCAGCAGTTAAAAAATCAATGGAGGTGGAAAATGGAAAAGCCTAAGTGTTGTGCGATTGGCGATGTTGCCGAGGTACTCAATATAGCTATAGAATCGCAAAGTACCGACTGGCTAAGGACAATCAGTATAAACATTTCTGAAGAGCAGATACCATTCATCTTTGACGAAAACGGGCCGTGTAAAAAACATATTGATATTGGCAAAGGGTGGCAGGCAAGATATGACAGCAAAGATGTTGCGCGGGTGGTTGTTGCGGTTATATTAATGCTTGGAAAAATAAATCGCCCTTGACTTTTGCGGGGGTTTGTGGCGGCTAAAAAGGCAACCCCCGGAAAAGAGGCAATCCGGGGGTTTTTGAGGAGGTAAGCGGCAAACACTATAAGGACTGATGTGAAGGTAACAGGGTGGCGTGTGGCTGTCAAGTATGTTGACAAAATAAAGTTTGGTTGTTAGGTGTGTTGAAACGCTTGGCAGCGCAAACCCCGGCTGCCGATATGACCACGCAGGCCAATAAGCCGTGGTTGAACGGATAAACAGACGCCTTTCCTGATGTAGCCCTAGGGCAAAATGGCCTTGTCAGCCACGCGGCTAGCGTTACTTCCCCGCGTAAAACATGTGTAACGGTGTGCATGGCTGGTCTGATAATTCAAGCGTGATACGGTTTTTATCATGGCGTTGTAGGGTTTACGGGGTTTTTATATTTTGTGATGGGGTGCAATGTTGATATGAAAAAAACAAGCGAAAAACAAAAACCAGCTTCTGGCAACCCTGGTTGGATAAAAGGCCAGTCCGCTAACCCAAACGGGCGGCCCAAGGGCGTCCCGAACAAGCTAACGCTGTCAGTCAAGGCTGCGATTGAAGAAGCGTTTAATCGTTGCGGCGGAACAGATTACCTCGTAGAAGTCGCCAAAACTGACGCGCCTGTGTTCTGCCAGTTGTTGGCAAAAGTAATCCCTAAAGAAATCAATGTAAACGTGAACGCTGCTATTGCCGTTATGAGCGAAGAAGAAAAGGTGGCGTTAATGCGTGAATGGTATAGGCAGTTGGAAGGTGTCCAATGTCAGGGATAACTGGCCCCTGCCCACGTTGCGAAACTCGCGCTCCCTTGGTGCGATATGTAGAGGGTTTTCTGCCAGAAGATAGGGCTGTGGAGCTGATTTGCCAGAAATGTGCTGAAAGGGCTGGTAAGGCTGCTGAAAAAGCGCGTAAGCCGTTGGTGTTTGATGGGGTTTGGGCGAATAATCTATAACAATCGGGGTGGTTATGAAGCTAGAAGTTCCCATACAGCTTGAGTGCACGAATTGCAAAAAACCTCTTAAAATGGTTGTCTGCGTTGCTGAAAATCCTACATATACTGTAGTGGACATTAAAGTACTGCTGGTCTGTGATGACTGCGGCTTTTGGTGTTCAACTTGTAATCTGGGTGGGGAGGCAATGCGGGCCTACCGAATGGCTTCAATCCGTGGCGAAAAGTGCTATGAAAACTGCGTGAACTCTTGCAATGTAGATGTTTATGGGCGAAGGGTGGCAAGCGGGTGCTACGCCTCTGCAAATGATTATTGCGATGAAAATAAAATTGAAAGGTACGACTTTGACCCCAATATCCCGCCACTTACTCTCATTGATAAAGAACTTTGCCGCGAGTGTGAGTCCTTCAAGCACTATCCAGAGGGCAGCTTATTGGGCTTCATGTCTGGCGTGGGCGATATGGAAAAGAAAATAAGCCTTAAAAGATATGAAAACTAAGCAATGTCACTATCTCTCGTCACCCCTACGCCAGACATGATGCTGGCCCTGCTGGAGTCAATTCAGCTTGACCGCACGCCTTGCCTTGCGGACAAAATGTATCAGACGGAAGAAGAGCGTAAAGCCTACCACAAGCACCTGTCGTTCATGGCGGCGGGTGCTTCTTTTCGTCAACGGCTGTTTATGGCTGGAAATAGGGTGGGGAAAACCGAAGGCGCAGGCGGGTTTGAGTTAGCCCTGCACCTGACGGGCCGTTACCCTGACTGGTGGGAAGGGCGGCGGTTTGATAGGCCAGTGGTGGCGTGGGCGGCTGGTGACACCCGGGAAACCACGAGGGATATTTTACAGCGCAAAGTTATTGGGGCCAAGGGCCGACTGCTTGAAGGTCTGGCACTCGTTAGGCCTGCCTTGCTTGGTGACACAAGCGCGGGGTTCATTCCTGATAGCTACAGCACGGTCAAGGTAAAACACGTTTCTGGTGGCTATTCAGAGTTGGTGTTCAAGTCATACGACCAAGGTAGGGAAGCGTTTCAGGGTACAGAAGTTGACGTTATCCTGCTAGACGAAGAACCTCCGCTGCCAGTTTATATCGAGTGCCTGACGCGAACTATGACCAATGACGGCCTTGTAATGCTCACCTTCACTCCCTTGAAGGGCATGAGTGAAACTGTTCTGTCATTCTTCCCCGAACAGGACGTATGTGAAGGTGTACACAATGGGCGACACGTCACAATGGCAAGTTGGGACGATGCGCCGCACCTTACGGAAACTGCCAAAGAAGAGATGCTGGCAACGTACCCGCCGTTCATGCGCCTTGCTCGCTCTCGTGGTCTGCCACAAATGGGGGCTGGTGTTATTTATCCCGTGGCACAAGAAGCGTACACGATTGACGCTTTTGAGTTGCCTGATTATTTCCCAAGGGCCTATGGCCTAGACGTTGGCTGGAACTGTACCGCTGCTGTATGGGCTGCGTGGGACACAAGCGCGGACATAATGTACATCTACAGCGAACACTACGCAAAGCAGTCTACGCCTATTGAAAACGCTCATGGCATTAAGGGGCGGGGTGATTGGATACCCGGCGTCATAGACCCGGCTGCGGCTGGGAGTAATCAAAGAGACGGGAAAAGCCTACTTGACGAGTACATAAGCCTTGGTTTAGACTTGACAAAAGCTGAAAATAGCGTAGAGGCTGGAATTATGCGTGTTTGGACTGGTCTTTCAACAGGCAAGATAAAGATTTTTTCAAACTGCGCGAACCTGCTGCGCGAACTTCGCGGGTATATCAGAGATGAGAAAGGCAAGATTGTAAAGGCTAATGACCATGCCGTGGACGCAATGCGCTACTTGGTAATGTCCGGCCCTGATGTCAGAAAGCCACAACAAGGCGTAGGTTACGGCGGGTACAGGCAGCAGACTGCAAGGAAGTTTGTAGCATGACGGAAAAAGAGATTCAGGAATTAAAAGCAGAAAATGCTTTTCTTGCTGCCAAGATTGAAAGAATTAAGACGGCTATAAATTCCTTTGATATATCACCAAGTGGCATGACAATTCATGAGTTTAGAGATGCGCTAAGGGAATTGTATAATTCCGTTGGGCTTGAAGATAAATTTCAATAAAATTTCCACTGGCTAGGCAGCGCAGCCGAAAGCCGAACCCCGAACGGTTGCCAGTGGGATTAAATCGGGGATAAACACGGGGGTTTGTATGAGTATGGAAAAGTCAAGACACTGGGATAGTTTGTCAGAAAAAGAGAAGGAACTCTGGCCCAGTGTTGAAGAAGAAATGAACGAACTCTTGGTTAACACAGATGCTAAGTTTGTTAGTCGCAGCCTAGAAAAAAGGTTTGGCAAAGACAGGGCAAAATATCTTAGAATTATAGGACTTAGAAGGGTCGCTATTAACCACTTGAGGCGTAATTGTGAGCGTGTTTTTGGGAAAATCCCAAACTCCAGCAGCTATGATGGTTATGGTGGCAGGAGCTTTGCTATAGTTATAAAGAAAATGGAAA
>JAOXNN020228189.1:0-13156 GCA_028571205.2 Hydropsyche betteni
TAAGCCGACTCAGGAAGCTGGCATAGAGTGGGGTGCATGTAACAGGCGGGATGGTGGGCTTCCCCTTCGAAATGTAGTTGAAAATTTTTTATTGTGTTTGTTTGTCGCTGTGTTCAATAGTTATACAATATGTTTATCTACCTGGTTGTAATTTTTGTGATGTGAATTTAAAAAAAAAATTAAGTTGGTGAAAAATTGAATGGTCAGAATTTTAATCAAAAACGATGAAAATAAAACTATGAATTGTCAGAAAAAAATAATAAATGGTCAGAATTTAATAACGAAACGGCCAGAATAGGTTAGGTTGGGTTAGGGTTCTTAATATTATTTTGACCATTAAATTCTGACAAACCCAGCTAAAATTCGGACCATTCAATATTTATTCTGACCTTTTTGAATAAAATTCTGACCAAAACGTGATTAAAATTCTGACCAATGTCAAATAAATTCTGACAAATGGGATAAAAACTCCGACCAAAATCGTATTTAAATTCTGTCCATTTAAATAGCAACCTTTAAAATTACATATTCGATTATTATTTATAAAGAATTATATTCTATTATCTTATTTCATAATTATCATTTTACATCAAATATCTTATTTTTTACCATTTAAGGGATTTAATCCAATTTTAAAATCTATATTTCATCATTATTCTTATATCATATTTTTCATTTTGAGTAATTACCCGCGTAATTTTCAAAATGTATCGAATCGACACTGCGATACAATCATACATAAAACACGCTAAAAAAACTCTCTTCCAACATAAACCAATCAATCCCACAACGAAACATTCGGATCATATCATAATTTCATCAAACAACAAAGCCAAACCGCTCCTTCTACAAATCACCGTTAAATATTTACTCTAACCACACAACTATATCACACATTAACGCCAACGCCACACTGACCCACAAAAACCCATATTCCGTTCACCATTACTTTTCCATACTTCTCCATCATCCCGTACTTCACCATCCGACCCAAAATTTCCACCAAACATCACGCCACAGATAATGGAGACAAAGACCGAGTTATATTTAACCCATCCGAGGCGTAGTAGACAAACGAAGGCAAAGTGTCAATCATGGCAATTGCAGAGTTCACGATGACGCTAAGCGATGACCCCTTATCGAATCGGCCGCTCGGTTCAATTTTGCACGTGCTCCGATTTTTGCTCGCTCTTCGACGTCGTGCTCGACTCCGTGGCAAAGTGGCTCGATTGTTCGTGGTGCCTTTTTGTCGTGATGTTCGAGGAGCGAGTGGACTTCCCGTTATCGGGTGGCCATTCTCGGTCAAGTGATCGGTTCGGAGTGGCTTTGTTGAGGCGTTGATTATGTCGGTTTTATGGATTTTTATTTTTTGATGGTCCGATCTGTTATCTCTGTTTTTTTTTTTATTTTGGTGTTGATTAACTGTTTTAGTGATGATTGCTAAAATTCTTCAAATTTCATTTTAAAAGTACATAAATTTGTCTGTCGATTATGTTAATTTTTATAGAATTTTATCATTTTTTGTGGTCCAATTTGTTACTTCTGTTTTTTTTTTTGTTATTACTTAACCACGATTTGATAGATTCTTATGATATAATATTCATATTCATGTGATAAATGTGCAAATTCTACAGTCTTCATTTTAAACAAGGGTCATTTTTTCTGTTTATTTTTATTTATTTTTTTTGATTCGATCTTTTATTCCTGTTTTTTTATTGTTACTTAAAAGTTTACGCTTTTATTACTTTGATAGCAACGATTTGATTAGAACGATCATAAATTAACTTTTGCAAAGGGCCCGCCTCAGAACTTTTGACAATATCACGATTTTTTCAGTTAAAAAGCGGTACGTACGTAGAATTGCAGTCTATTGCAATCGTACATATTATTTAAAAAAAAAAAATCTAAGGTTTTTTCGACTTACGCCATTTTTCGATTTACGCGAAAACCTTCGGAACGAATTAATCACGTAAGTCGAGAAGTTACTGTATATATTCCCATTATTGAAATTAATAGCACTGTATATATAGCACTGTATATATAAACACAACAATAATACTGAATCACAGTTACAAATTTGAATACGTGACACATTATTTTGAATTCCAACATAGTAAGCACGCAATAATGAACGCGCCTCGAATGTTACGTAGTATCAGAATTCGAGCAAGTTTGTTTGTCTGGTGATCCCAAAACATATGTGAAACGAGCAAGAAGGATCAGTCGACTTGCTGATCTCGAGCTGAAAACTCCTCTTTTCGACTTTTCGACATCGCCACTTTTCAACAATGAAGTTTCTCTTGGTGCTGTCCTTCTTCGTTCTAGCTTCTTCAGCTCCGACAACTTATGACCAAAGACAAGAAGGAGGCGCTAACGTACGAGCTGATCTACAAAACATTTTAATTGTTGCTGTTATCCCTAAAATGCCTGAAGAAGGAGGGTCTCTCCTTTTGAACGCATTAGCAGGATTGAGAAGGAAAAATTTGAAGGGCGCTGATAGACGAAATCAAATTGTCGAAATGGAACCGTTAGACGACCAAGAAGGTGCAGATAAAGCCATCGAAGCCTTCGTAGAGCCCAAAACACCATATCAGGTAGATATAAGCGAGGCGAAATCTAATTTGGCCAAATTGTACCCTGCCGAAGAACAATCTCCAGACGTTTATTTGCCCCAATCCAAATCTGCTTTCTCTCCGGTGCTGAAGATATCTCCTGATGAGAGTCCTGTCCCCAATGTGGTTCCAGTAAAAGATAATAAATATATCAACGATTTGGCAAGGGATTCTAGGGTGATTGAAGTTGTCGAGATTGGAGATAATTTGACCGTGATTGACGATAAGGATATTGAAAAGGTAGATGTTCCTGAAACTGCTGAACCTCTGCCTGAATTTACCGGTAAGAATATTTCGTCGAAGAATCAGGATAGTGGACTTTTGCTCCTCGGAGCTATGGAGCAGTGTGGTCCTGATAGATACAGGGATGAAGAAGGTGTATGCAGATTTATTGAAGAAGACAAGAAATAATTTATCGATTCATCTATTATATATTATCGTTTAACTTATTTGTATATGAATATTTATGAAATAAATTGTTATCCCATAAAAAAATATATTTTATTTCATCAAGTAAAATTTGTATCAAAATTTATGACAGATTATTTAAGTATGCATAGGTACATTTTATAATTTTCCTTATTTTAAAAATATTTTTTGGATAAATCTTGATAAATTTCATATCTTTTACTTATATTGTTTCTTAGAAAAGTAGATATCGTCCATTTGTTTTGTAATGAAAATTACATTTGACACATGAAAGGTCGCATGGGCATAAAAAAGTCAATCAAAACATAAAAATTCTCCGAAATAATTTATTTGTCAAAGTATATATAAATAATTCATGATAAATAAGTTAAAAATATTGTAGACTGCATCACTGCTGACGGTTTCGTCTCAAAATCGGTAGGATGAAGTTGGCTAGGCGCCTTTTGAATCTGAAATGAAAAAAAGCTAATTTTACAATTTCGAAATCGACAAATCAATCGAATTTCCCCACAGGAAATGATCGAAAAATGCTATACAAACGGGTTTCAATGTCAAAGTCATAAAAATCACGATTGCATAAGTAGAAAATTATTCAAATTAGACACTTGCGATGCAATGGATGCGAGTTCAACTTGCGCAAACCCTTTTATATAATAATACGACACTGAATCTATTTTATTTGAATTTCGAGGCAGAATATACGTATAAACTCAATAAATTTACCCGACTTTCTTCAGAGTGCTTGGTTTTTGAGTCGAAGGTTTAGCGGTAGAGGTTGCATTCGGTTCATTTTCTCCTATGGAATTTAACGAATCGACAGATTGATCAGTATAGTCCAACATGCTCAAAAGGTCTTCGAAATCGACAGCTGATGATAAGAGAACTTCGGCAGGAGCCACAGCAACCATTACACCATCAATGTTCACTCTGTAAATTTGCAATATTCCATCATTAATGATTTCACGTAATTGCAGTAGAAAATAATGAACACAAAACTGAAATATGTTTTTGTCTTAAAATAATTTCATATTTAACACCATAGGATAATATTTTGATATGACTGCAGTATTATTTATTATTTCGAATATAAACGAATCCTTGAACTATTTATAAATAAATAAAAATTATCACACAAATGATTGATTCGCAAAAAATACATATGGGACATAACTGGACTTTTATGAGTTATTTCAAAGTCGAAGTCGAAGTAAATAATAATAAAAAAAACTTGATTTATATTATGCATTATAAAAAATTAAGTTGAACTCCCATTTCGATTATTACCTATAATTTTCAGTACCATTTTGTCTCTGATCGTAATGATCCTGATTGACCACTTTGATAGGAGGAGCAGCCTCCATCAAAGCCCAACAGCAGACCGAAACAAAGACTAAACGAAGCATCTTGGACACGACCGACCTTCCTCTAGCCTCAGAAAGCACTGGACGAAGCACAAAACAGTGGTGGAAGATCAGGTGGGAGCCGGCAGCCGAAGGCTCGTCCGCTGAACGGTACTCGTACTGATTGTGGGTCAGTCACTCTGGTGTTGTTGGTTCTTTCTTGTTGGAACTTAAAGGATTTACGGTTAATGGCCCAGTTGCGTCTGCGGTCATCTGCATTTTTCATTGCAGACCAGATATGAGCAAGGGAGGCTGTATTGCATGTGCAGTTTCGATGCAGTTTGTATGGGGTACCGTTAGTTGGTCAACGGGTTCTTGGATCTGATATACTGAGAATAAAGAGGATTTGAAATGTTGGGTCGAAGAAGTGGTTTGTGAATTGACGTTTGGAAAGCTGTTCATTGGAAATAATATACAGTGGAAATCGTTTAACATGAAAACGCTCAACGTGAAAAATCGATTAGTGAGAAATAATTCTGCGGTCCTGACAGAATACGTATACTATGATGTTTAATATGATTTTTTTTTCAGCATGAAAAAATATTTCAGTCCCTACAGTTTCGTGTCTATTGTACTTTTAACTCGAAATTGGAGGAACTGGTTCGTTTTGGGCCAAAAGATTTTCAGTGGCGAATTTACCTATAGGCGGGGGAGACTTTGTCTTATTATTAGGGTCCCTAGAATTTAAAAAATATAAAATTTTGAAGGAATTTTATAGTTTTTTATGCCAATCCAATTCATTTTCTGAAGGAAAAGGGTATTTAGTACGTATAGGGGCTCAAAAATTTTTTAACGTCTTAAACCCCTGGCGATGTTAAACCCGCAACTGGAATGTTACAGTGTATGTGCATTTGATAGTATTTTATTAGGACTGCAGTAGGTATTATTTCTTGTTAACCGATTTTTCACTTAAGCGTTTTCTTGTTAACAATTTCCATTGTATTATACATACGAGCTTTTTTATCTTTGTTCTCTTTAGCAAACTTCAGACAGTAAGTATAAAATAAAAATTAAATTCACAGGTCATGTCTTATTCTTTTTAAACGATCTTAACACGTAAATAATGTCAGAATGGATATTATATGATAATTCAAATCATCGAAATCAATAAAGATCTTAACTAAAAAAATGTCGGAAAATTAGCGAATGTAACAATAATCTATACAATTTCTTAAATAAAATGTTAAAATGTAAGGAAAATTTAATTTTTTTTGCTAAATGTTAAAAAGTAGTTCCCGCACTTTTTTTGATAGCTCTCACCTGATTTGTGTTAACGATAGATTCAATAACAGTAAAAATGCATACAAACACGCCGGTGATTCAACTATAATTTCAATAGAGCCTTTCATTTATATGAACTCATTCTATGTGAAAATAAATTGCCAATACGTAAAAAAATTTCATGTAGGTGAAGTCTTGAGTTTGTTTTTGATATTATAGTTCGCAATTCACAATTTGTCGTGAAAATAATCCATCTATCGCGTGAAAAATATAAATCATTTTTTAACGAACGATGATTTTTGTGTTAAATATTGATTCCATTAATGGAAAATTGGTAAACCAAATAACAGAAATTTTTGTTCTTTATTGGTAAAGTGATAATCCTATTTTTCATACACCAAAACATACGGAAAATAATATTAAGTTTTTTTTTTAAATAAACATTTTAAGCCATCTTCATCCACAATATCCATTACTAAAGCTAACCTCACCTACAATATAATTTTAAAACTCATCCCTATACCTAAAAACGCTCTCATCTTAAAACTACCCATAGTCTTCCTTTAACATCTTAAAATTCATTCCCACGTCTAAAATGGCCTTTACCCCGAACTATTTCTAGATTCACCCTGATCCAAAACACCAATCCCAAAACTGTTTGGCTTTTTGAGTGATTTTTTTACCGTCTTCTTTAGCCAGATTAAAGTTGAGAAACCTTTTGAAGCACATCGAGTAAAAATACAAGCATTTTGTGATGAGAAAAAGAAAGAAATTATAAACAAACATCATTTTAAAATTCTTTATATTTGTTAACATAAATGCAAAGATAAAAATCATCAAATCATAAAATATATATCCTGAGTTTTATTTATGTTTATTTTTTACAAAATATAGAAGAAATCAACAATAATAATACAGTTAAAGAAAATAAAACATAACAGTAATTAAAATAATAATATTGCATAATTTTCGTAAAAATTACACAGAAATAATAATTTGAATCAAGGCACATTCTGAACAACTCGAAAACTCACCAAAAGTCAACGCTTTGGCATTTAATAATTTTTCAGTCATGTTTCAAATACAACTAGTATATAATATCTCTATAATACTGAAAGTTAAAATCAATATGAATAAGTATTGCTTATGAATAACATAATATCAACTCGTTCTTAACATTAAAACAGTAGAATTTCTAACCAGGCTGTACTTCCATTATAAAATTTACCGATTCTGACTTGAATGATGTTAATAAAATCAATTTTCAAAATGAATAAGCATCCTTTTTTTGTATAGAGACTTTGTTTAAGATGCTATGAATTTGACGTAATCGAAGTCTGAATCGGTACAACCCTGTTTCTAACATTTGACATGAATCGTCAATTTATAACTAATTATAGAATTATAAGAAAAAAATATTAATAAATGAATCATGTAAGACGATCGTAAAAAGTATTCTAAAATTAGAATACTTTTCAGTAACAATTATAATCACCAGTTTCATTTTTTGATAAAAACTATTCACTATTTAAACATGGAGTTTTGTCCCTAAATTTATATGACTTGGTTAATTATTATATTGATAAAACTCAATAAAACAAATTTAAATCCATTAAATCATTAATCACAAACCAACAAGTTTCTATAGCGTTTTAACATATATTGTGTGAAGTTTAACATAATGAGTAATAATCAAATAACGACAATGTCATTTGATAAATAAAATTTTACGATTCAGTAATAAAATGAAGTGAGATCAAATAAAAGTATAAAACATGAATCAGTGTAAATAATTATTGAATTTTGTTCACTGGTGTGTAATCTTGTTGAGAAATATGATGTATAGCCGATGAAAATGTTTCAGACGGTTCAGTTTTCCAACGCCATAAAGCACAACTGAGATATGATTGCATTTTACTTTTGGGTAAATCCTGAGCTGCTTCGCAAAGTTTGATAACTGGTTTCCAAATCGAGTTACTCACTAAAAATAAACGTCGTAATGAATCACAAATATATCAATATTGATTAATCAACAAAATTAATTAGCCATAAACTCATATAAACACAATTTTGATAACTTACGAAACAACGTCATAGAATCACCACCGTTTGAAATCAAATCATTCATATAGATGACCCCTGTGTATGAGGAAAGAGTCTTCAAAGTTTCACCAACAGATTTTAAATTTTTGCCAGATCCGACTACGCAATAACCACCGGAAGCCGAGTATTTTTTTATTATGTGAAGCGTTTCTTCGGACAGGTTCATCTTCAAAAGATTAAAAAAAAAATGCATTATTTTGAAAAATAAGTATGATAATCTTTTACTTTAAATATGTAAATTAATTGTTGATAAATTTGCATTTTATCATCAATATAAATATAAAAGCATTATAAGTGCTTAAATTAAGTTCTTAACGTATTTCAAGCGTAAGTTGTTGTTGTATGTGTTATAAGGAAGTGACAAATACTAAACTAAACTTTACTGTAGTTGACACCCGTAGCAAAAGATTGTCCAAATATAATATTACCTTTTTGCTTATATTGTTATTGTTTTCGGTCGGAATCGAAGATGTTCCGGTGATGACGTGAAGCCAATATTTTGTAGGGATGTCCTGTTTAAAATGTTCAATAAATTAAAAATGAAAATTGATGAAGACAATTAAAAAAAATAATAAATAATCACTCTAGTATCAGCGAGACATAATATTTTATGTTGTGTCTTAAACGGACTATCTTTTTTAGAGCTGACAGGATATAATTCGTCTACAAAATCAGGATATAGTTCGACAAATAAAACTGATCCAGTTCCGCTTAATAAGGAAAAGGGACGCCCAGTAATTGCCCTTTCAATTTTATCATAAATTCCATTCACTATATGTTTCTTTAAACCTTAAAAAAACAATAAATTAGAAGTTTATATAAAATAATATGAACATACGATTCAAAAAGTTAACTAAATATACGAATACCTTCATTCTGAGACGTACAATCCAAATAAATAGTTAGCAATGTTAAAGATACGTGTTAATTATTATGCAATGTTATTATAGATAGTTTACGAATGTTAGTATAAAAGGTAATCTTGCATTTTAGGTGTAAATTATTTATAAAATTCATTATAATTACGTAAATTAACACTTTACTGACAGCAGACGCTAATATCATGTGCTCTAATTCTTTTGCACAAACGACCGCAGACGTGAACGTCGCGTCCTCAAATACATCTGACTTTGCTCATTAATATAATATTACTCTTCTTTTATACTTCGAAATCTCGAAAAAAAATAGCAGGACAAATGAATGAAAAATTAATTAATGATAAAATTTATTCATCTTTCTTTATTTTCAAAAGATAGCGATCATTTTAAAACATTATATTTTTTTCACATGTATTTTTTTTTATATTAATTTTTGTAAAATGATCCGATCGATATGTTTATTTAGCGTAACTCATTAGATCTAAGATAAAATGAATTTAAGTACTGCCAGTGGTTTTCAACTCTTTTTGAAAAATGTTTTCTGGATAATTATTTGTATGTATTTCTTAATTAAATTAATTGAAAAAACGTACATTTTTTTTCATAAACATTTGAATACATTCGTATTGAATAATTTCCGAAAGTTTTGTGAAAATTTATAAATAACTAAAAAGTTGACGATTTTAATAGGTTGTGCTGAAAAATGTTATTTTGCACAAAAACGTGCAGTCGTTGGCCCAAGTCTAACAGTTTCAATAGCCGGTCGGTAAAGTGTTAAATTTCTTATTGTATTTGAAAGATCATAAGTTTGTGATTTAGGTTTATTAACGAAATTCAGACGTAGTTTCTACTTCTAAGGTTATATTTGCTAGTTTTTACAAATCATTTTCTTTTAGATCATATTAATTTGTAAATACTAACAGTACGGACAGCAAAATGTGCTATTGTATAAAATGTAAACCTGAAACTCATTCAGGACACGGTTGAAATCTGAAAAATCTCCAAACTACGTATGAATTTCACAAAAAAATTTCGTTTAAATTTACAAATAAATAATCCATGTACTCAAAATGCAGGATTACTATACAAATAAAATATTCAAAATTGAATTTACCAAACACACTAGCCACATGTATATAATCCATATCTTGACTCCAAGCTAATATGATCTTGACGACGGTTTGCAAAGAGCAATAAACGTTCTTGAATATGGTATCGTCCCTCACGGAGGTTCTGTAGTGACAAAACCCACACTGCCATTGATATTTGTCGACGACTTTCTTGACAGGAGTGAGGGTCATGTTCTTGTCTTCATCGCACATCGGACACGGGTACTCGGGGCTGATCAGCCTCCGGCTCTGCATCCATTCAATCAAGGCTTTGTCGTTGTCGGGCAACAGAAGGTGGGCCACGTGCTGTTTGAAGTATTCGTTGTCTCTGAAAATTGTGGGATGTCAAACGTGAAAAGGGCGCAATATATTTTAGCGCCATTTGGTTTGGGGTTGTTACTTGGATATGAGGTCGACGAGGGCGTCTGCCCTGCTGCGATCGAAGGATTCCGAGGAGTCTAGGTCTTGTTCTGCTGTGGTGGAGTCGGCTTCCATTTCTGAGCTGTGACAAAATAAAAACAATTCAACAGGTAAGTGTCGTGGTTAGAGTCGGCCGACAGCGGCAGTGTAATTGACGTATTGTGATAACAACGCGTATGTCGACTATGAAAAAGTTGTTGTGTTTGATGATTTTTTGATATTGTTCGTTTCATTTTTTAGATGTAAGTATTATTTTATTGTAATAAAATATGATTTGATTTATTATATATGAAAATGTTAATTGAACGCGCGACAGTTGAACATAAAAAGCTAGGCGCCCACTGGCGATTTAGTCGCGCGCGATCGAAAATGGAACATATTGTTTTGGGTTGAAATGCGCGCATATGACATATGCAAAAACAAGAAAAAAATCGAATGATTCAATCTAATTTCTATAAAGGAAAGCAAATTTTTAAGAATATTTTTTATTTTTGGTGTGCCTAAGATGAACAAATGTCCAATGTCACCCGGAACAGTCCAGTCTTTTTTGTGTTTGACTTTTCATTTTCGTAAAATTACAATTTACTTTACTTATTTAAAAAAAAAATTGTTACTTTTTGATAGTAAAAACGAAAGTATAAGAAAACGAAATTATTAGTTGCACACTACTTTCGTAATTAAAAGAAACTGAGATTACCTTTTAAAAAACTATGCTTAATTTATTGTTATACTTAATTTACGGTTCAGTCCCGGTTCGAAGCCCTGGATACACAACAATTGACCACAAGACTGTTGTACGCAGTGACAGTTCGTCAAAGACAGTTAAAGACAACGACATTTGAACAAAGCGACAGTTGAACGCATTGTTCACTCGCCACCGTCTTGAAGTAATATGTGTTCATCTATCTGGGAAGTATTATGGTAATCAGTGATTACCATAATACTTATGCTTTTAAAATTACCCAGGATATTAAAATATATTGAATTACATGAAATATTCATTGCTTGATTGATTAAAATTTGATAAAACAATTAATATTTTTTCTGTTCACATGAAATGCACACATTATAAAAATGAAATACAAATTTCATACAAAAGTCAAATGATTAACGACGAAAAGATATAATAATAGAAGAGCATCATTTATCAATCCGCACACAAATTGAATACAGATTAAAAAAGGCACAAAACGTTCCGAACTCACAAAACGACAGACGCCATTAGCGAATTACCCCGGACTACACAATATCCGCTCGCGACGGACAATTTCAGTTTTTCAGGCCGCCCTGAAGAGACGAAGGTATCGCAAATTGATTTTAAATTGCCTTTTCAACGACACACACCTTTCGCAAATCGAATAAGAATTATTGCTTGCGAGACGCGAGCCTTTCGAAACGACACCGTTCAATTGCAGTCGCGAAAGGTGAATTGTGATAAAAAATCAAGTGATATTCAATGTTGTCGAGGATTTTCACCGTCCGAAGTAGAATTTTAAATTTGTATTTTAATTAAAGTCAATATTAATTAAGTGAAATGTAAAGGTGGAGATGTTCGTTTGGCCCTTTCGCACTATAACGCTTCTGGGACGCAATAAAGGGACAAAACATAATTAACGACCCTGTTTCTGGCGCAGAAAATTAGCATTTGGTCTAAATTCGGGTAAATTTTGCTATAAAACACGTTTTATTTTTAAGAAATGAATAGTGATAAATATTCTAGTCTTTCAACAAAATTCGAGAAGATTCATTATTTTTATATAATATTTCATGACTTTGTTTGAAGGTATCGATTTTCACAGATCACCAAAAGTTACATGACGCATAAAGCGTTCAATAAATAAATAATTATCGATTCAGCATCCATATTGCTGCATCCACATATCAGAAAGATACTATTACATATGGAAAGGAAGCCCACCGTCCCGTCCGTTATATGCAGCCTACTCTACGCCAGCTTCCCGAGCCAGCTTATTGTTAGCAACACTAGGGGAAACTGTGAAACATTATAGAATTTCAACATGGTGTAAGTGAACTTTATAATTTCATATTAAATCACAGTCAAAACTATATGTACTTAACAGCTGATGATTTATATGTATCTGAATGGATTACTTTCATGACCATTTTGCACCCGTTTACTAGAAACGTACGGGTTTTTTCAATATATTTTTTTCACATTTACATATATCATGAATCTTCATCCTAATTAAAAAAAAAACCCACACAAAAGCACTCCAAACAAAAATCTTTCATTACACATTTCAATCAAATCATCATTAACCCACTCGAGACCGCAGGCGGCGCTCCTCGGCGTCCTGCAGCCGATCCGCATAGCCGCATTCGATTCTAACAAAGCCACTTTCGGCCGCTACGACTTGGCCAGTGTAAAACGCAATTACCATCGTAATTGAACGGCGCGGCTGCAACACCCGACCGGCAATAACCGAGTTATGGCTTTATGGCGATCGTAATGAACGTCACTGCTGCTGGAAGTAATTTCGAGCACGCCAGTATCGCGCAATTGCGTATTTTCGCATGCGATGTGTTTTCCGAGTTTTGTGTAAAGATGCTGCTGAATTTGTCGGAAAGGTGGTTTTTTTTTTGTATTGAGTTGCGTCACTCAGGTATCGAGTTGAGTCACTTAGGTATTGAGTCGAGTTTTTGAGCAGGAATTGAGTTACTCATTTGAGTCACTCAAATGAGCGAATAATAATAATCATAATAATCCCCTATATATAATAGCGGATTTCTATCTGTGTGTCTGTCTGTCAGAATGACGCTTGCGACTTTAAAATGATCGACGATCGTTTTTTCGAAATAAAACTAGAATTAAAAGCCAGACCGGGATTCGAACCCGGGACCATCTCAACGTTAAACGAGTTCTCTCACCACTAGGCTACTCAACCCTTTGCGATACTTGCTTTTTTTTTAAAACATGTATTTAATTAATTAATTTTAATTAATTTTATGCTCGATAGATGTCT
>JAOXNN020228200.1:0-13155 GCA_028571205.2 Hydropsyche betteni
GTTAAACTGACTACAGCGAAGCTGATATTAATTGTTGGGGCCTTTTAATCTGATCCTATTTAATGATGTTCAGTCGCCCATAGGATTGATACTATTACTGGTGCCTCTAAGCTTTATTGTTTTGTGCTGAATAAACTGTAGCAGTTTAACAGAGATGGAGAGGCTGCTTCTGTTTGTAAGCAAATATCAACATCAAACTGATTTACGAATCAGAGTGACTTCTCATTATGCAAGAAGTGGATATTGAAAAGGAGAGATTCTGGATATTCATATAAGTTACTAAGCCTACTGACTTATCTCGATTAAAAAAAGTCTTGAGACCGCTGTTATGCGTTAACTGAGGAGTGCAACAGATAATAAATGAAAGATTAATTGTCGAATTGAATATAGACTTTTACGACTGTAAAAATCTTCTTTCTGCAATAGATTAACCCATCATCAAACTTATCAAACAACTAAATTTGTTTCTCAACTTACCATCAATCTCAGAGTCAAAGCTGATGAGCTCATTTCATGCCGTTGACGTAATCCAGGCTTTATGAAGACTTTAAATAGAAAAAAATAAGTGTTATTCGATGGAAATCTTAACACAGATCAAAGGTAAACCTCAAGGATTTCTTCTAATCTTCAATTTTTCTGACATTTCTACCGAAAAGAACTGGTTTCATAGTCATATCTCAACCTTTTACACAATTTTGATGAGCTACAGAAGATAAATATTATGTTAAGGAAGACAAATTTTATACACGACAAATTATTTCTAGCACCCTGCTATCCTCTTCAGTCTCTCACAAATTATAGATTATCGATAATTTAAGTGTTTAGCTATTGAAAATACAATATCAGCTAAACTTTTTAAAATGTTTGAACCAAAGAACTTTAGAGTAGATTGTAACGCTTGTCTTATATTGTCATTCATGCACAGTACATCGGATGAGTTATTTGCGGTATAGGTTTTAAAGAGTACGGAAAGAAGAATATTGATCCATCATAATGACTTAACATGATCTAAAGATCTCCTATCTTTTGAGCATTTTATCACCAGCCTCACTATTTCTACACAAGTATGTCGACATGGCTGAACAATAAGACCCTCCAAGTTAAAGATTGCATTCAGAAGAATCAAATTGTTGTTTCCTTCAACAAAACATTGCTTTGGTTTAGCATCGCCTTTATCAACTGGTAATACAGCTGAACACAAACATTCTCGTGGAAACAACCCACGCCGCAGAAATCCTAATAGAAGATCAGCTCTGCAACGAAAACATACAAAAAAACTCTACTCTGTGTAACCTGCCTTTCTTTGAGAGAGCTTAATCACCTAATTCTTCTTAATATTAAGGTTCCTTCTACATTTAGCTCAAGAATAAATGCATATGGAAGAATAAGTCAATAATCTAATAGAAAACAGCGATTTTAGTATGTTCTTGTTACTTTTTATCGTTAGCTATCTGCCACTACAACTTCAAGCCCTCATCCAAACCTACTCTCTAAGCTCTTACGTTCGAACAGGTACTTTTTTATTCATCTCAGGAACCGCTATGCTCTCCCCAACGTTCTTTGTACAAACCGACTCTGCTACTGTAGTCTTCAGTACTGCTGTACCTGGAGGACTCTACTCCATTGTCTTCGGACTGTCTGCTTATAATACTCAGGGTACAACCAAATTCAGTTGTAGCTCTTTGCTGCAAATTCCTTCCAACACCGGATTCAAAATATCTACAACATGTTACAGCTTTTCTTTTCTGAATACTCTTGGATATGTTGATCTTTAGTATTCCTACATGGCGTTCTCAACTGGCATTGAAAGCTTTCTAATAGCTCAAAACAACAAATACCTGAGCACTGTCTCTGCAACTACCACAGTAACTCTTCCTCGGGCTTTGCAGAGTACCGTAGGTTTGTCTTCGTTAGTGTTTATCCAGTCTATCAAAGAAGGAAGTAGTAACGCCTATGAAGATCTGGCTATTCAGATTACAAATATTAATACAGCGGTTATCAGTTTGCCGCTTTCGTAGCTCGGTTTTCTCCAGCTATGCGTCAGTTACATAGTAGTATAAAATACTCCACTGAGTGGGATTTCTCATTAAGTGTTAACTGGTTCAGTGACAATTTCAGCCAACACTAACATAATAAAAAATGCCAAACCCTCAACTCTCATTAACTATATGGTTGGAGTATCCAACTTTCCTAATGTGATTACAACGCTTTATTAGTCGCGTACCTTTGTTCTGGATTACAACACTCTCGCATACGGCCAAAGCTTCAGTCAGGCGGTGGACTTTGATTATTTGTTCATATGGGTCAACTCCTGCCCATCTTCATCCACTATGTACGTCGCTACGCACACCTGCACCTGTAATTCTGGTTATGCTGAAGTTGGCACCAGCTGTGCGACTTGTAACTTCCGCTGTGTCACCTGTAGCGCTACAGTAAACAATTGTACCTCTTGCAATGTTGCCCTATTAAGGGTCCTTAACAGTACTGCAGGAACGTGTTCTTGCCAGTCCGGCTACTATGAAAGCTCATTATTAGTCTGCTAGCTTTGCGACTACACCTGCAGCACCTGTACAGGAACTGCAACTACCTGCATCACCTGTCCTTCTAGCAGAGTCCTAACAGCAAGCTCATGTCCCTGTAGTGTGGGTTTCTACGACAGCGGAGTTCCCACCTGCAGTCCTTGCCACTATTCCTGCACTACCTGCTCCACTTCAACCAGCTGTACTACCTGCAGCAGTACACAATATCGCAGTCTGTCAGGCAGTTCGTGTCCCTGTGCTAGCGGCTTCTATGACTCTGGAGTCGCTACTTGTGCTGCTTGCCACTACTCTTGCGTAACTTGCATGAGCTCAACAGCTAATAGCTGCATAACATGTAGTTCGGCAAAATTCCGTTTGTTAGACGTCACCACAAGCAGTTGTGTTTGTTCTAGCGGTTACTATGATTCTGGAGTTGCCTTGTGTTCCGTTTGCCACTACTCCTGCTCCACTTGCTCAAGCGCCTCCACTACATGCACTTCCTGTAGCAGCGCATGGAACAGAGCACTGAACTCTTCGACTTGCCCTTGTGTTGCATTTTATTATGACGCAGGAGTCTCTAACTGTTCAGCATGCCACTACTCCTGCTATCGATGCTCGGGAAACACTCAGAATAACTGTACTGCTTGTAGTGCGAGTGATCAACGTACACTGGCTCTTCCGTCTTCCTCATGCTTATGTGGCATCGGTTTCTTTGATGTAGGGATGTCGACGTGTGCTGCCTGCAATTTCAGATGCCTGTCCTGCATGAACGTACTCAACAATTGCACTTCTTGCAATTCCACTTTACATCGAAGTCTTGTGGTTAACTCCTGCCCCTGTGTGCCTGGGCATTTCTAATCTTCCTCCCTCAACTACACCTGCGTTCCCTGCGATCCTTCATGCCTGTAGTGCAACGGAGGCACGTACAATAACTGTACGAGCTGCAACACATCTGCATCTCGTCTGGTCGATAACCAGTGTATAAGCACCTTAGTGCAACTTTCGCTAAATATAGAATCCATTAGCTTCGATAATGTAGCGGTGGTTGCTGTTAACTTCGGAAATGCATCACTTAGATTGCCTCAAGACTTATCAGTCGTAGAGTTTACTGTTAACAGTTAGCCAACCAGTTTCACTCTAGTGCCCAAGAGTGGTAGCAAGGCCACACTCTCCTTCAATAATACAGTATCGGTCGCTGAGTTATCACTACGTTTCCCATAGAACTCACTTATAAGCATTAATGGCAGTTACTACTATAGCTCTTGTGAAGCCAAAATAAACATGACTGTCCCTGTTTATTCTGGAATATCAGGCACTGCCTTAAAGATGATCGCACAAGCGTCTCGGTCTATTGTTTCAGCAGTTAGCAGCAGCAAGAGCCTGGCAGTAGTATTCGCAGGGATGTTCGTTCTGGTGGGCTTGGTAGACTACTTAAACATTGTTTCGTATTTCATTCTTATCGCCATGGAATTTCCCATGAACTTTCGTTACTTTTTACTCAATCTCAACTCGGCTCTGAACTTCAACATCTTCCCCGTCGCGATCCCTAATCCCTTTCCGGAATACGATGACAAGTTTTTAGTTCCAGCCAGCTTTCAGGACATCCGTACGATCAATTTTCTAGGTAACTCCTTCCCTTTGCTGATTCAGGTAGTTGCACTTGTGCTACTCTACACTCTACTGAGCTGTCTCTCTGCTCTCAAAATAAATAGTGAGTTCTTACAAATAGCCGGTCGCAGGTTCAGAAGACCTCTTTACGCCAATTGCGCGATTTCCCTTTTCTCATTCAACATTCATCTGGCTGTCTCCGCCGGGGCTTCAACCCTGGACCGTGGTTTCTCTTATTTGTACAAAATAGCTAACTTCTCGCTAGGCATATTCTGGGCATGCTTCTCAGTGTTGTTGGTGTTAGTGTACTGTATTTGGCTTAGAAGAGTCAAAAGGAGTTCTCAGCACGACACTAACGAGTGCTACTTAGGGGTACAGCGCTGGCAAAGATCAAGCTAAGCCTTCGTAGGCTTCCGACAGTCTCTGATTCTGGTAACTGGTCTCAGCATACCTATACTGCCAGCTTATGTAAGCCTGCCAGCCATGGGTTTGACTACATTTGGTAGCATAGTGTTGTGTTTCAAGACCTCATTTAAGTCGAAACTCTAAAGATATTCACATCTATTTACGATGGTATTCCACTTATCACTAATCTCACTGCTGACGGTCTGTTACTGGAGCAAGCCTATGTTCACTCTCGAATAATACGAAACCTTGGGATTCATTGGTATAATTTGCGTATGCGTTCCTGTTGTTTTAGAGTTAATTAAGATCGCAATCAGTGTCGCATCAGGAGCTTTTGAAGCCTTAACAAACTACTCTTAGCACGAAGCATGTTTGGAAAAGTAGAAGTTTCATAAAACCAATGCAAAAAGTTACGTGAGGGCCAATTTAATCGAGAGGCCGAAGCCACAAATCCTTTAGGTTTAGTCAGCAGAATAGAAACACAAGAAAGTTCGGTTTTAATCCTCTGAGACTCCTAAATTAAATTCCAATATTGTAAAATCAGTGAATTTAAAGGACTAAAATAGTATGTCTAACTTCAACAAAAGTAGTAGTACAAAGGCTAAGAGTTCTTTAATAGTGCGATTTTTAAAAAGATGATTATTTCTGCATTAATAATTAATTAAAATAACATCAAACAAGATCGTTTCATAAACATCGGCACTATCTACGTCTGCTGTTGTCTAAGTCTTTAAAGTATCTTTAATCTGACATAAAATTCATCGATTTTGAAAAGATCTGTTTAGATAAGAGAGAATAATTTAATAGATATGCTTTAGAAAAGAACTCTTCATGACTATATTTCATTAAGAAGAAGTCGCCAAGTTAATATGGAGTAGCCACTGACAGCTAACAACCCTCAAATTCATCAGTTGGTTGCTTTAAAAGCAAAGACCTTCTACCCTGATCATCTAAAATGGAACACGGACTTCCTCTTGGCAAAGGCCGACTGTAAAAGATAGCTTCTAAAAATGCGGCATCGAATTGCAAATGAAGAACATTGTATCGTTCGATATCTCTAGCAGTATTAGCATTCAATATACTCTTAGATGGAAACTGCATTTAGATAGATCAAAGTGTAGGTTATGGGATTGTTAGATCAGTGTCTGGCTTAGAACAAGATGAAGGTGAGGTTGTTGTTTCATAACAGGGGAACCGTCTAACTCGGCAATATTTAGCAGATACGCAACAAAATGCAGCAACTTAATTAACAACTCAACACTCTTGAAGCTGGGCTATAGGGTAGAAGCGTTCTAACACAGGTGATGGTTACAAGCAAGGCATTTCTAACGTTGTAATGAACAACTTCGCTGTAGAAGGAGAAAGATTAATAGAGAACATTAGGGAAGCACTGATTAACTACAAAAATCGACAGTCCTTTTTGAGAATAGACCCACAAAAACTGGCCTTGATACGAAATAATGCAGCTTCATTAGTGGACATAGCTGTAACTCAAGTATAAGGATCGCAGATGAGCCACTTAGATCCTGAGAACTATAACTAATCGATTTCAAATTTGCAAAAATCACCAAGAGTAACACCAAGTTGTCCTGCTGATTCTACCAAAGGCACTATAAATGGGCAGTTCGGACCTCACCAAGGTTAAGTGCCTAGATGTTGATCGTTCTATTTAACATAGGGATATTCATAAAGATGTATGATTGAGTTTTATCGTTTGAAAAGACTGAAGTTTAGCCTCATAGCTTCTAATATCTAGATTAAAGGGTATAAGATTAATAAAATATTGTAACTTACATATGAAAGCTTCAGATTCTGCTGGTGATCAATGGAAGACTAACAACCAAGCGTACGGAGAGCATTTCAGTAAGGAGAACGGAACCCAGTCTCAATCCCTGAGGCAAAAGTTCGCAGTTTCTACTCTCGACCAGTTGAAGAAAGAGGATCCTTCAGGTTTTGTTCATCATCAGTAAAAAGTAGCACAGAGGGAGAGACACGGCCTATTCACACAGCCTCCCTGGCTCTCTCTAGGAGATAAATATTACGATAAGAAGCGTAAACTCATATCCTTACACAGCCGACTAATGCAAGAAGAACGTGTCAGTGAATCCACACCTACTTGAGAACGTCCAACCGGAGCTATTTTCAAGGCTAGGTTCAACTAACATAGGCGACCCATATAAAGATGGGTTCAGGGCCAAACAACTTTATGACAAAGAGAAAAACGATCTGATCCCTCACGGATCTGCCTTCGTCCCAACGCATAACAAAAAATCGATGTATTTCTGAGTCTACTCAGCAAACATTCAGAGTATGAGCACATGAAAGAGTTCAACGACAAAGTGTTCGATACTAGAGATTAACAAGGGAACGTTAAACTAGGAAAAAGGAATTTCTCGACGAACCCTATGAAAAAAGGATATGGAGCTAGTAACACTGGCCACCTGTTCGGCTAGTATCCTTACGCTGGGTCGGCCTATGATATTCCTAAATAGCTGGACACTGTAATGGCAGTCGCTTATTTAGAAAGAGAGAGCTGAGCACCAAGCAAGAATAGGAAGACCGTTTGTCGGTACATCGACGACAAAAGAAGTATTTACCCCCGATTATGCTGTTCATATGGGTGAAAAGAATGACCCCTACAAACCACAGGATAAACCAGAAAAATCAAACACTCTGTTTGGTCCTTGGAGGGCAACTAACCCAGCGAAAAAGGGCTACAACAAGACCTTCTAGAGATTTCCGCAGTATATCGAATAGGGAGAGAAAGCGCGTAGAGCACCCTCTCATTAGGCTCCTTGGATGTAGATTAACAATAATTCAGCCATAACTTCAACGGTACAAGCAAACATTACGGCGAGACCCTCGCTAAGCCCTGTCCAGTGCCTAGCCAAATGCTTATAAACGACATCCGCCGGAACCATTCATGATATACATCATTCAAACTGTAATAGTTAATTACAATCATATATTTGCACAATTTAATTGATTATCACTGTTTGATAGCATTGAATTCATTAAGCAGGAGATTGGTCAACTGCTCAATCCTCCAACCTCCTAAGTTTTGTCTGCTCTCAATGATTTCAGGAATACCCCTGCTACACAAAATCTTGATTATCCTATCCGATGAGGTCTCCTTTCCAAAATCAATCAAATTGACAACAATATCCAGCAGCACAACATAAACTTCATTGGAACTGTGCTACTTACTCAGTAGTTCCACAACCTTGGTGATTATCTGCTGGTTAAGTAATTACTCAGTAGCGTGTTTCCAAGTGTCCAAAGTAAATATACTTAAGCATTTTAGAACATTCTCAGTATGCTCTCCTGCATCCAGATTCTAATTGAGTATTTGAATTAGCTACTTGGTTAGTTGTTGGTTTTCAGGGTACACATCTAGGAAAGTTGTTCCTAAAGTTGCCATCGTGGCGATCGCTTAACCTTTTAATTCAGGGGACTTGATGAGATTAATAAAATAGTCGACAGAAATGAACTCCAGCAGCATTACAGCGAAGATAGTGTCGAAATCATGGAGTGTCGCAATTAGCCTCAATACTATTCGGTTCATGTCATCATCCTGCTCCTCGTATCTTTCGAACAGACTCTCCAAACAAAATATCAGATGTGAGTTGAACATTTATCTCAGTGCCTAATGATAGTCTTATGTACATTATTCAACGATAGTGATGAGTGTTCTGCAGTAGTAATACATATCCATAAATTCGTACTCCGAATACACGATCTAAAGCTCTTTGAGAGTTTCCTACACAAAAGGCCAATGGAATTGATTGAGAATGAGTGATCGACGAATTCGAACAATAATCTCTAAAGGTAAAATATTCTGATGCTCCTCGTAAGGCATGGGATCGATTTCTTTAATAAGTTTTGATCGTAGCCACTGACAAAAGTTTGCAGGTTCTTTCAAATTAGGACGAGGAACAGCTTTAGTAAGTTTTTTGTAGAGCTCATCACTACTTTTCAGAGCAGATACACTGGTTAGCACGTGTAGCATCTCAGTAATGTATTCGTGGTGAAGAGTTTCCCTAAAGCTATGAATTTAAATTTCCTTCACTAGTACATCCATTAGCGCGGGGTTCACGAAAGCAACGTTTTCAGCCTGGGAGTACTTAGCCAGAATCTTTAGTACCCTCATTATGGCTATTTTGGTCTCTATCGTCGTCTACGAGAAGATTAGCATCCTCGTAAGATTTTTGTCCAACTCCAAGGTTAACAGCCTTTAATTAAACTGTTCGCTGATTGCTTCTTTCCTAAGCTACTACAGCAGATCGAGTGTTTGGTCGGGTGTAAGACTCTTGAACTGTTCCATAACATGCTCAATGATCTTTTACCGAAGACTTTAAATTAGATTGTGTCGGCGTTCTGAGAGAAGTTTGTTCTTTTCTGTCTTTCTGATGAGTTCGTAGTACTTGCTCTTGCGGTCAGATAGCCTCTCCTCCATAGATTTTTAGCTTTTGTACGTTTTGGTTTCGGACAGCTCCATACCGTTAAGAATAGATCAAATTATCAAATATTATGTAAAGCACAAATATTTAGAAGGTTTAGGCTAGTGGGCTTACACTCAGTTATCTTTCAACCGGAAATAATAGTGATGTCAAGGCTGGTGTCTACGAGGGAGGGTTTCAACTGTGGGAATGCACTAGAGATCTGCTGGAGTATTTGGTGGAGTGTGATTTTGTTGATAAGACTGTCCTAGATATTGGATGTGGGCACGGATTACTAGGGATACTGGCTCTTCTTAAAGGAGCCAAATAAGTCACCTTTCAAGACTTCAACCCCGATGTTATTAAAACTGCAACCATATCTAATATCGACCTCAACACACCATCAGGTCAAACTCTCAAACCTAAGTGTCATTTTATGGTTGGAGACTGGGGCAACCCCTAACCCCTTGGTACAGCAGGCTAGGATACCTTCGATATCCTGTTAGGTAGCTAACTCATCTACAACGAGTCAAATTATGACACACTATGTACCTTTATTAAAAGACATCTTAAACCTAGTGGGTATTGTCTTCTAGCGAACAAACTGTTTTACTTTGGAGTAGGTGGAAATATGGGATCTTTCAGGGAGGCACTGGCCAAACATAGTCTAGAGTGTTAGTTGTTAAAACAGGTAGTTCCGCCTAAAGGAGGCAACAAAAAACAGATCGTGAAGGTTCTTTTAAAACAGGGCTGATAATCTATTCTTCGGATAACCCAATAGTCGTACAATAAATTAGTCTTAAACATTGCTTAAAGATTTATATGAAATCACATTCAAGGAGAGCTACCGGCCATAGATGCTGACATCTTAATCTTCTCCCACTTCTTAATAAATCCTACAAGAGCCTACTGGATCTGATGCCCTCCTGTAGCCACTAGCTTCATCTCCTCCAAATTAAGGTTCTTCATCTACTTTATTAACTCCACCTGCCTCTTCAGGTGCTCCACCTGCTCAATCCTCTTCTCAATCTCCTTTTCCACCAACGGAATACGGCCCTATGCCCGCTCAAGCTCATTCCTCACCGGAACAATATCCTTCTCGATTATCTCGGTCTGCCTCTTGGTGCCTTCCGTTGCTGCCTTTAGTTCCTCTATCCTCTTTTCCAGATCAGCAATCTTTGTTCTACGCTCCTTCAGGATCTGCTCCTCGTAGACAGTATTATCAGAAAGTTCCTTCTTATCCTGGATCAGTCCTTCGGAGTCCTGCTCCAGTTTCTTGAGTCTATCATTATAGAAGTTTATTAGACGGTCCCTCTCCTGAATCTCCGACGAAGTTTTCTTGGTAGTGTAGGTGCGGTGCTGTTTTAGATGCTTCTCCATCAATTCGTCCACATGCTTCTCCAGTTAGTCTATCTGAGCACGGATGCTTTCAGTCTGGTCAGTCAGCTTGAGTTTGTGAATCCTCTAATTTTACCTATCTTTGGCTGCTTCTTCTAAAAACAACTCAGCTTCTGCAATTCTGTTCTGTGCAGTGTTCTTCTGTTTCTAGTTGAGCATCAGCTTCTTCCTCATCGCTACGTTTTAGGCATTAATTGTTTCGAGTAGAGGATTGGTATCTCCCAAAGCCTCTAGTTACTCCACTTGAATGTTAGTTTGAATCTACTTCTCTTTAGCCTCGGCAGCCTGCTACTTAATCTTAACGGCAAACTTCCCCTTCTCGTCCTCCTTTCTCACCTCATTTACCTTTTATTTCTCGTTCTTCCGGTAAATGGACATTATCTCATCGTTCATCTTCTTCATCGAGTCTGTTTTGGATTTGTTGTCATCCAGCATCGCTTCGTACCGTATTTTGAGAGAACACATATCTCTCGCAAATAATCCCGACTTTTATTTGTACTGTTTGAGTCTCTCCTTGTACTCCTGCTCATTCTTTGCTGCATCCTTCTGCAACCTCTTGATCTCCTCCTTCTGCATGAAGAGTACCTGCTCAGCTTCCTCGTTAGTTGCCTTCAATTTACTACGTTTATCTTCCAAAGAGCTTTTAGTTGCATTGTATTTATTTTTTATGGCCAGAATGTTCTCGTTCAGAGGCACCTCATCCTTCAGAAAGTTGTCCAGTTCGTTCAAACTGCCCCTTTCCTGCAGTTCCTTATCCTTCAGGAGCTTAAGTTGGTACTCCAGAAACTTTATTTCTTATTGCAACCCTGTGATATACTACTCTTCGTTTGTCTTGTTACTGGGACGGTTCTTGAGCTCCAGGATGGTCTGCTCGAACCCAGACTTTACAGTTGATCTCAGCAAATCCTTGCCTTCTGCTTTTTTGGGGTGGACGATAGAGGCATTAGGCCTTGCTTCGGGTATAACTCTGCTTTTGCTAGTGGCTGACATGGAACTTCTTCTCATAGGTGTGGAAAGTTACAAAATTAGTCAAAAATTATTAATACCAAACTTTTATTTGCTTTATGACAATATACTGTCAATATTTATGAATATTATGGAACACAAATAAGTTTTGAGAGTTCAGTACTGCTTCTAACTATTACAAAGACTGTCTATTTTTTTAAATGTATTTATAAACTGGCTCACTTGCAGATTTCTAAAAGCATCATCGAGTAGTTACTCATTTATAGACAACTAAATAAATATTGATTATTTATTGGAATTAATTTGCCTAACGCTATTACATTATTTCTTTCTTACCACATTCCATCCATAAAATATTTAAACCCAATCATATCATCTCAGCACATAGGCACTACATAAATGCCTAACTGAGCTCCACACGAATTACAGAAATGGTGCTTGTCATAGCATCCGTCGATGCAGAAAGGTATGCAGCAACAGCCAGTGAATAATGCCATCAATAGGCACCATCCCCAAGCAGCATTCCCCGCCTTACCTCTGACTAACGTGGGGCCAACGAATCCACAGTAAGGGCATTTTATTACCATCTAGACTGGAGACATATTCAGAACATTAGTATCAGCATAACCTACCTCCACTCTAATAGTAGGACCTGTCCCAAAGTATGGAGCATCAACAACCACTACTGGCCTTTGGTAAGTTGCAGCAGGGGCACCTACAGGAATTCCGACAGGAACTCCAACCGGAACGCCCATCTGTGGTTGTGAGGCGACGCCGACAGCTCCAGGAACTGTATAGCCTGGTTCTCCCATATTTCTGAACATGGGGGTAAACGCGGGTTCGTAAGAAGTCTTATTTTGAGGGCTTCCAGGCTAGAGTAGCTGAGGCTGCCGATGATTTTACTGCAAGATTGGATACTGGAGGGTTTGATTGTTTTAAAGGAGAGCCTATTGTCTTGGGGTGTCCATTGCTTTTGTGATTGGGTAGATATTTATTATTACGATAGCAAAGTTTTTTAACTAATGTCTGCACCCACTAACTTTTGGTAAGTTATTGTCAGTAACAATATTTTATGCTAGGTGTCAAGCTAAGACATTATAACCAATATATTAACAA
The DNA here is from genome assembly GCA_028571205.2 of Hydropsyche betteni. Taxonomy (NCBI): domain Eukaryota; kingdom Metazoa; phylum Arthropoda; class Insecta; order Trichoptera; family Hydropsychidae; genus Hydropsyche; species Hydropsyche betteni. The sequence continues at coordinate 12,452 of JAOXNN020228200.1, forward strand.
TCATTATACTGATGGAAGCCACTCGCAGGTTAAATCGAGGGATTAGCAAGATAATAGGTTTTTAAATAGTATGGGCCGAGCACCACAAGCCTTTTACTAGCCCTGACATTATAGGGCATATGCAATCAAGATCAGTTGATTTGTGTATTTATCAAATTATGTTCTCACTTAGACTATTTAGAGCATAAGAGACTTTTTAGTGAGCGCTTAAGGAGTCTTTACGGGGGTTGTATAAGCACTAAACTGGCTTGATTTGAAGCTTATCTGAAATTATTTATTCAATTAAGTTATTTGGCCAAATTAGCAAAAAGGAAATCGTAAGCATTTTGTAATTTTTGAGTATGAAGAGGATGGTGTTGATGAGTTTGATTGCACGTTTAGCATGAAGTGAAAATCACAGATTGTAAACCACTAACTTTTGGTTACTATTTTCTTACGAAATGAATATGTATTAATGTGTTTAGAAAGTATAAACAGATAGATGAATTCGAGGTATCTAGGTGTATTGAGCGTCTGGAAGGCTTTTTTATTACAACTGATTCCTCTTAGCAATAAATGACATCAAAAAAAGCAACGCTTCTGTAGTTGATGCTCATGAACAGAATATATCCAGCATTTTATGAAAGCATTATCTATTGTTATTCGATATACCAGAGTACTTTCTTACAAAATATTCCGCTAGCGGTGCATTAAAAGTAAGTAAC